>NJCS01000456.1:0-189584 GCA_002234255.1 Fusarium sp. Na10 | reverse complement strand
CATGCTTATCACATACGTTAGCTAATTTAATTGTCTTGCAGTCCGGGCTTATAACCTGTTAAAATGTGAATTGTATGTTAATTGAAGAAGCTTAACTAACTGACAGACAGAGAGATGACTATATACATGATGAATCACGGGATCGGATAAATGATGATCCTGACTTTTCAACACTGTCGACTCTGGAGTCACTGGGCCAGCATCAGGACGGGAGTGTTCGGCCCGCACCGATTCGCGACGAGCTGCGAGACGTCTGCGGTCAGCTAGCTCGGGATAGGTGCAGGCGACTGAGAAGCGGCTACATCGCGTGCAGGTTGGACGTTGACGACTGCAGCGAAGCTGTCGGCCCGAGCGTCAGCAGGCAGTCTTTTGGGAGGGGACATGACGAACCTTTTGTCTGCGACATCTCTCACAGGCTGTGCGTGAGAGGGGGGATTCAGACCCTGGACGCGGGGAGTTAGTGTCCGCTGCGCTCATTTTTACTGCAGATAAGTTGTATCGCGTTGTTGATGAACGGATGAAGCGTAGCTGATGAATCGGGAATTCGGTTGTCCAAAAACAGTTCGGGCCGAAAGACGCGCCGTGACTAAAGGCCCGCGAAATGTTATTTCCGATGGCAGAACTATTTACAGCAATGCCGCACATTACTTCCACTAACTGATGACAAAAGCAAAACGCTTGTCAAGTAATGCGAATAGTACCAAAGAAGGGAAAATAAAATTGCTTGTGTATAATCTATCGTCCTTCAAGGCTGATCTCGCACCGTCCCGCTTTGGGAACTATAAAGAACTCTCCGACCTGTGCCATCATCTCGTCCTTCATGGCATGATGTAACTGTAAGCCTCTACACTCACGAAAAAGAATTGCCAAAGTGAAAAGAATCTCCATCCGAGCCACGTGCATACCGACACATCTTCGGGCACCAATATTGAACGGGACATGTGCTCGTTTCATATCTGGGGTTGGGTTCAGGAACCTGGTAGCATTAAATCTTCTCAAGTCAGCAATAGCACCCATACCTTAAAAGGTAGAAGTCACTTACCTATCTGGATCGGGAAAGACATCTTCTAGTCGGGAAATGAGCCATCCAGTCGTGTAGACCATTGTACCTCCAGGGAGATCCCAGTCATCAACGCAGATACCACTCGGAGGTACGAGTCTCTCTACTAGTGCTCCCGCAGGATTATACATCCTAAGGACCTCTTCCAAGACACTATTCAAGAGGGGCAGAGCCTCAACATCCTTGGCTGTAAAGTTTACAGGCAGGCTGCCGACTTCCTCCTCGATCTGTCTCCGGAGGTCAGGATCTCTGACGGTCTCCCATGTCGCGTAAGTTAGAGTAGCAGCCGTACTATCCGATCCCGCAACGAGTAGCATGCCCACCTCAGAGCTCAACTCATCATCGTTCAAGCCGGGTTTGTTGCCCTTCACCTCATGACTCAACAAGTGACGGGCGATGCTTGGGCCGCAATTGGACGAAACTCGAAGTTCTCCGAGGGCTGCTGTTACTCGATTGAAGATGATTTCAGCCACTTCACTAACGTCTCTAAGCCAGGTAATAGGAGACCACTTGAAGAGAGATATGAGCCTCCGAGGAAGTACTGCTTGGAACACAACACAAGGACCAGCGTTGCTCAAAGCCTTATATAGTGTTAGGCCTTTCCCACCTGAATGTAACAAATTGAAGGATTTGCCGAAAGACATCTCGCTGACTACATCAACAGCCAGGCAGCGCCACCATTTGTAGACATCGGCTTGGCCTTTCTCGGCCTCGTTTTTGATGTTGGCTACCGCCTTACTAGCCAGTCGACGAATCTTCGTTTCCTGCTCTTCCCTTATTGACGCGAAACCCCTACCAACGATCCGTTTGCGTTCGGAGTGGATACGAGGATCTCGCATGGTGAAGAGCATAGACGAGTGGCTGAAGCGGATACGGTCAAAGACGGGTGCTTTGAGGCAATGGCTGCCCACACCGTGCACTTTGTAGTAGCCATCGACGCTGTTGATTGAAACCTCCCTAGGTCCAACTCTAACTACTGGACCGTGGACCTTGTGAAGATGGCGAAGATGCTGACGGCTGGTTCCAACGGCCCTTGTGTATAGCAGTGAAAGACCAGTGAAGTGGGTGTACCACGGTCCAGGAAGGTGTGAAAGTGGACCACGGTAGTAGTTAAACGCAGCTCCAAGCACAAAGGCTAAGAGGACAACAGAAAAAACAGGTATGACCGAGAGAAACATTGCTTCAGCGACAAGCGGTAGTGGTTGTCGTCGACTAAATCGTTGGAAGTTATGTCGATCTGTGGATCCAAGCTACTTTATGTACGACAGCATTATCTGTATTCTAGTCTAAAATCCATGGTCACAGATTTCACCATGATGCCCTCAGGTCTGGAACAGCTTCTAATCTTTGGGGGCTGACTCGCTCAGCCCTGAGAGTCAAGGGTGAAGTCCCATAAGCGCCGCTGAATAAACTAACTCTGTCATGATACCCGCGATGTAACTTATCTCATGCACGATCGGGGTCTAAAATGCCAGCTGGCATGTATCATGTGTACTATTTTAGAGCCTTACGGACGGGCCAGGCCGCGTCTACTGAGTCTTCTTCACATGTCAGGACCTCAGAAAGCTTTGTATTACGGAAATGAAGGGACATCTGAAACCTATGAGCCACTATAGTACAAGAATAGCTACTTAAGATGAGGGAATTTCTACCGGCCTTCTAGAAATGGTAGTACACGGAAGAAATCGATGATTTTGTTACTCCTTCTGGCTTGTATTCCGCAGATCCACTTTCTTTCTGCAAGATACCTT
Organism: Fusarium sp. Na10; assembly: GCA_002234255.1. Lineage (NCBI taxonomy): Eukaryota > Fungi > Ascomycota > Sordariomycetes > Hypocreales > Nectriaceae > Fusarium > Fusarium sp. Na10. Next base: position 186,773 of record NJCS01000456.1, on the reverse strand, counting down.
GTAAAAAGCCCTACAGCTGCATATGCACTGCGCCTTGTAAGCCTTACGAATACCACAGTAGTCCAAATGTGGCCCGAGATATCCGAAACTGTCGAATTTTGAGGGCTTTTCTATCAGTCATATCCTGGGTGATGCAAATATGCAAGGTCACTTTAGGCGCTTACTAACAAGCTTTACGACCCTTGCTGCATTGGCCTCGCATAGACACACTCATCATTGGCTTCGTTTGGCTATTGGAGGTAATGATGCTCCGCCACGTGGTATTGGAAAAGTCGGGATCCTGCAGAGTGAAATCTCTTGTGAAGATTTGGGTATGGTTGAACAAGATGGCATGTGAAACCACTCATGTAACCTGCGATCTCAGCCAGAGCTGTCTTATCCTCGGACGCCCTTTGGACTGGTAATTGGTAGAAAACAACAAAAACCCTTACGGAGTGTTCTTATCGGGTCTCTTGTATCACTTCACCCGAATGCACCATTTGGTGCAGGTCTGGTATCGCCAGCTGAAGGCTTGTCTTCAAGCCACAACAGCACATTGCTAAACTGTTCAAAAATCCGCCAACAGCGCTTACGTTTTACGCAGGTGCATTTTCCTCACTATTCTTGGGTCATTCACTGCTTTCTAATTGAGCCCGCTCATGTAAGAGAATGGGGACGAATCTGCAGGAGACACGAGCTATTTTCGCTCCACCGGAAAAATAAGCACTAAATCTGCTACACGAGTACACCCATGCAATTGACACCTAACCTTGCTGTGATCTTATCTGTACCCCTGAAGCTGAGCCTTTATCGTGGACTTTGGGGTCTGGAATTTTCTGAAGCTTGTTGTTATTAATAGATATCAGTGTATGGTCTTATTCATAGCATCCGACGTCTGATATAATTGCGATATCCTGTGACCGCCATCTTTGTAGCTTTACTTCCTGAAAGTCAGCCAAGGAACATGGCATACACCATCATAAGCGATTCGCTGACGCAGGCTAGCCCAGCCAAGACCTTTTTACATGGTCTTGGAACACTCTCCTTTTCCTATAGCTTTTACCTCTTGACAACCTGGGACTCAGCATACTCTGATTCTTTCGGGTGGTACTTTCAGCTTCTCACAGTCGTGGGTCTTACCTTATCTCTTATCACCTTTACTCTTGGCCTTATCGCAGATCTTACTAGACATGATGGCTTCTCAAGGACCAAACACACTATCTCACTTCTTGCGACACCTCTCGAAGTCATGATTGCGGTCTTATACTGGTCCATCAAATTCCACGACCCATCATTACTCATGCCAACCGACCTTGTCATCAATCCTTGGGCTGATCTTGGATACCACCTGGTACCCGCAGTGCTCCTGGTTCCGGACTTACTGTTGTACAGTCCCCAAGCGACCATTACGACAAGGAGCATGATGTTCACCAGTACCATTTTAGCTGTTGTTTATTGGTGCTGGATTGAGTTGTGCTATTATCAAAATGGCTGGTAAGTATAGCTGTCAACATATAGTCTGGTTCGCCCGCTAACACTTATAGGTATCCATATCCCATGATGGATCAGTTTAGTGCCTTTCAGCGTGTTGCAGTCTTCGTTGGGTCTTCAGGCTTACTTACCTTGACATCGTCTGCTCTCCAGTGGGTACACGGCAAGGTGCACAGACGTGGTGTGATGAAGACCAAGCCGAACTAAATATTTCAAAACAAGCCAGGTCACCGTGGACTCGGAAAGAGGTGCCCAAGAGAATAAAGAAGAGGCAGAAATCCATTCCGTCTTTACGCTGGTCGATTTGGCGAGTCAGTGCTCTGTAGGAATAAGCACACTATAGGTTTTATTAGTTAAATGGCAGACAGAAAAACAAACGCATCCGAAATTAGCCGCTATACTCATGAACACCGGTGCTCATGCTCCAGGGAATGAGGCTGACTAGTTTACTGTATTGAATGGTTCAATCCTGCAGTAATATTAATTTTGCGAGATCAAAGACTTGAAAAATAAACTGGAAATAGTGAGAACGCACCTGAATATATTTATTACAACATCACTCTCCCAGGCATCTAGAGTTCCAGTAAATATCCTTCAAGATACGGAGCTTTAGAGAGAATCTTGCTTCTAAAGAACAATGCTTCTCGTGTAGCAAATCTTCTCTATAGATATTTTTGAAAAAAGATAATTGACAGAGGGAAAAGTTTAGATCGGTTCTTTTTGGATATAGCTTTAAAGATGAGAGCGTGGCTACTGTGGCCATTATTAAGAAAGCGAGGTTATGAGATTGACGTTAGCATTGTGTACCTATATTTGCGCCCTTTTACTGTTATATTCCTATTTGAGTTATACTTGCTGTAACTCTTGCTCCTTAAATTTGCCTGTCGCATATCTTCTCTCTCTTTAAACATCCTATAATACAGAAGAGACAAGTTAAGATGAGGACTCTTGTATTGCTTGGAGGTATGACACTAGATGTCACTGCCCTCTACTATAATATCATCAATAAAGTCGTTAGAACCAAACTCGGTGATCGAGCGTCAGCCCCGTTATATCTATACAGCGCCAACCTCGAAGAAATGATTCAGAATGCCATGAAAGGAGACTGGGACGAGTTTGCAAATGTCTACAAGGAACCAATTCGATCCCTCAGCGACAGAGTTGACGGCATTGCGATCTGTGCCATCTTGGCACACAAGGTCGCTAAAAAGCTATTCGATGACTCCTCGGCGGCTCATGTCCCGCTCTTTCACATTGCGGACTGTCTCGCACTCCACATGACCAACAATCATCCATCGATGAAGAAGCTTGGCCTGCTCGGGCCCAAAATCTCGATGCTCGATTCTGACGATCCTGATTTCTTTGTGGCTGTGCTACAAAAGGTTGGCTTTGAGATTCTGATCCCGGAAACACCAGAGGATATTGAGGAGGTTAATAGAGGCATGCTTCAAGAAGTAGCGAAAGGAGTTGCTTCTGTGACAGACTCGACGAGAAAGATGTTCATTGAACAAGCGAAGAGACTTATTGACAGAGGCGCTCAAGGAATTATACTGGGTAGTACAGATTTGGGTTTTGTGCTGAGGCAAGAAGATGTCAGGGAGATTCCGCTGTTTGAACCAGCTGCTATACATGCGCAGGAGCTAGGAATATGGATTTGTGGAGGGGGGGATGACGAATCGCCGTAGTTTGTCGACGTTGAAAATAGGTATCGCAGTGCCATTGCAAATGAATTATGATCGGTCTCTCCTAGACTTATGCTAAATTACCTAAGCATTTTTATCATTTAGGATTGAGATCTTGAGTTTTCTTTTCTCTCTAAGTATGCCTTATTTGCCATCGTATATAGACTATGCTTCGGTGCTTATGACATCTCTCAATAAGGCATCCAGGCCCAACATATCTGAACTCTCAAAGTTTATAGGTAGATCATTTCCTGATGAACTTTCCCCAAATGCTGGCTCCTCAAGAAATGCCGTTCCCCATAGCTCATCCTCGGTGTCATCCTGCACAACCCTAGGAAGCCATGAAGTCGTGGTTGGCAATTGTGACTCTGTACTTCTGCTCGGTCTGTAAAAGCTTTCAACCATAGAACTACCCCTCCCGTCTTCCGTCATCTGGTTTACATCAATAGAGCTACCAGGATGATTATCGTGGCTTGTTGGACCTTCAGTAGTTGATTCTTGCTGAAGCGATACTCCATTATCTGGCTCCAAAGCTTGGCTGAGAATTGGCTCTTCTGCTTCAGAACTTTGGTCGCCCCTGACAGAGTAGCTTCTGAATATCGACACCATGGCCCTCTGTACGGTCGATTGGAGGAGTTGGTTAGATGCATTCGGTCGCACTAAAAGTCCATTAGACTCCAGTTCCTCCAGCATAATAGCAACTCCTTCTCGTTGCGCAAACTCTTGAATCCGGCAAAAGTCTTCAGACTGAGTCGAATAAATGTAAATCGTAGCGGGCGGTTCCATTTCAGGAAAGAGGATCGACCATACTGTATACCACTGTTGTTCTACCGACCCCTTACTCTTGAGAGACAGCTGATTCTTTTGTTGCTGAGATATCCCTTCCAATTTTGTTGAGGGGCCTCTTGTGCATGACCTCTCCAGCGCGTGTGAGTCAAAGAGATCGAATTCTCTAAACGTTTCGTAGCAGATTTGACAGTAATACTTGGGTGTATGACGACGCGTCAGATGTTGCTTTAAGTGTGCGATCGTGTCGTTCTTCTTCAAGAAACAATCCCAATACTCTTTCGAATCCGCTTTCCAGTATGGGCATGCTAGAAACTGCGACCGTTCATGACAGCGGGGTTGACTTGTCTTGCCTTTCTTCTTCGGTGGCTCGTTCTGTCTATCTCTACTTTCATCTCGAAGATCGTCGCCTTGCCGTCGGCTCTTCCGTCCGCCTCTCGTGCTCGCTGCATCCCTTGTCCCAGAAGAGCTTGTAGATCCGCCATTTGCAACTTCTTTTCCCTTTGAACCACTGGAACTCGATTCGCCTCTTGCCGTCACTTCGTTCTGACCGATAATCGCTAGACGGCTGAAAACTCGGCTGAAGACGCTGTACCCTCGGCTATTCCTATCAAGTTTACCTTCTGAATCCGCAGATATTGAGTCAACGTCTATATCAGACGATACAGTCGGGGAAAATGAACGGGTAGGAGATCTTATTCGTAACCTTGCTGGATCAGGTAGCTTGATAGGTTCGTTTGCGGCCTGAGCTAGCTTTGTCATCCTGACTTTGAGTTCTTCCAGGTTTGGATATTTCCAGTCATGATCCTGTAATACTTCCGGTAAGGTCGCCGGAGATTGAGCTTCAAGGCCTTGAGGATGTGGTAAAGTCGGGATGGCCAGAGGGTCCTGCGGCTCACGATCTTGTAATGTCTGAACAGTCTTTTCTGGGTGCTCAGAACTGTGGCTTTTCCAGATCTCTGAAACATCATAATCATCGACCGTTGTATATTCGGTATCAGATACAGTTTCGCCGTCTAGATCATTGCGGTCACTGGCTCGGCTATCACTTAAGCCGGAGGTGATTCCTTGAAAAAGGTTCCCCGGGGCAATGTAGGATTTAAGGTATTCCCGGTCATTTTGCCTTTGTCCATATAATGGACGTGGAACATCGCGACAACCACCCCGATAGTCTGGTGGAGGGGGACCAGAGGCCCTATGCTGATGATAATAATCGCGCGTCAAATTTGGGTTGGATCCGTAATTAGAGATACTGACATCTAGGTCCTGGTGTTGTGCTTGAACGTACGGTTCCCCGAAGGGACCATAAGTAAGCCCCCCCGGTTGAACAACCCCGGGTACAAATGGAGCAGGAACAAAAGCTGAGGTAGGCTTTATGTCTGGGAATACGCATTCCTGGTTCATTCTCGTGCAGTTTTGACATTTGCCATCAGGTGCATTGTCATTACCACTACATCTGATCTGTAAAGTATGAGTAACTTGCTACTATGCAGAATGTACTTCATCTTATTGTAACAAACCTTTCTTTTGCGGCAATATCTGCAGGCACTTGAAGTTCTCTGTCTAGGAGCAGAAGCAGTCCCTGGGCCATCTTCGGAAAAAGATAGGGGCGCAGGGGGGTGATATGCATGAGCCGCAAAAGGTGCAGGAGGGAGAGGCGGATACTGGTACTGAGGACCTGACAGAGGTGGACCATAGGCTGGTACATTTGGTTGAATGACCCCAGGAGGGCTGTTTGGTGGAGGGTAGTTGTGAGAATACCGAGGCTGTGCCGATGGGCCCGACTCTACTGTTGAAGGTCCCTCGTCGGACGTAGATCCATGCATATTCGAGATAATATGCGCTTGGGATGCTTAGATGGTTGAATTTTGTGTATGGCGCCAATCAGTAGCTCATATCCGCAGTCGGTGAAGGCAATCAAGTATAATATTTCACCTCAAAACGGCGATGGTCTCTTCAGTGAACGGTCACCTCTGACGATGTCATCGAAGTCGATAATCACGGATTGAACATCATACAAGTATTTACATGTATCAATTGAAAACTGATACGCAGTAATATCTTTTGGGGGGATCAAAACAATGCTAAGGCACATGCTGACCGCACATATGTGCTTATCACTCTAGTTAGCTACTCATCTACCAATCAAACCTCGTGTTTCAAAGGTCCAATAAATCATCCAATTATTGCTTATTTATGACCTTGTCAATCTCCGTCGTCGCCGCAAAAAGATCATTGTCATAATATTTCCTCGCAACCACCTGCAGATTGATAGGCGCTCCCTCAAAATCCCCCTCATCCCAGAATTGTCTGACATGTTCCTCTTCCTTACTCAAAGGAACACTATTCGGCGGATAACTCTCAGTTCCTTTAGCGCCAGCCTTGATAGGCGTAGGGATCACAATGCCGGGGTAGTCAACATAGTTCCATAGCGCGGTGTAATTCCAGTAGAGCGCTGTCTCGTGAGAACATGCTGGGCCAACGAATACCGGGCAAATTACAAAGTCCACATCTTGTGACTCCCAGTGCTCTGCGAAACGACATCTGAAGTCATCGCGCTCTACACGGAGCTTGAGAACGCCATTGGCATCGAGTCCAGGACCTTCAGCGTCTTGGATGATCCATTTAGTCAAGGGGCTCATGGGTTCATTCGTCACTGAGAGATACTCTTTGACTGTTTTGCCACCGTCAGGCCAGTACGCACGGCGAATGCCATTCATTGCCTCTGCCATCCCATATGGTAGGAAGGGTTTGACATCGAACCCTTTGGATCGGAGCTCGCGGGCTGCCCACTCAAGAGCTCTTGTTACTGGAGGCTGGGGAGTGATGAGCCCATCATTGATCATGAGTCCAATCTTTAACGGCTTGTTTTCCGTTAACCTTCCCGTCCAATGAAGAGGGACGAGTCGAGGGTCTTTCAGCCAAGGGTGAGTACCGGAAACGATCGACATGAGCAGGTCGACGTCACGAAGAGAGGTACACATTGGCCCTGCTGAGCACAAAACGTTCAGTTCAGCGGCGAAACCACCCGGCAAGAAGTCTTTCTGCGGGAACACGTAGGACGTCGTCTTGAGACCATAGATGCCGCAGAACCCTGCTGGCCCACGAACACTTCCTCCAATGTCTGTGCCAATGCCCAAGACAGATCCACGAAGAGCGATAAGAGCAGCTTCGCCACCCGTGGACCCTCCAGCAGATAGATTGATATTATGAGGATTCAGGGTCCTTCCCCAGGGCGACGTAGTCTCAAGATGCATGATCGACTGCGGTTGGTTCGTCTTACAAAACAGCACAGCACCCGCGTCCCTAAGGATCTTGACCATCTGGCAATCCTCTTTGTCGAGTTTTCGAGTCGCCAAGTATCCAACATTTGACCAACGGTTGCTAGCAGGCATGTGCTCCTTGATGCTGACTGGCACACCATGCAAAGGACCGAGGGTCATTCCCGTATTGTCTTGATATTGGTCCAGAAGCTGAGCATTCAGTACTGCGTCTTTGAACCACCATTGTGTTAAACAGCATGTAAGCTGATGAGCGATGATAGCTCGTTTCGCAAAGGCAGTGACGACAGCGACAGATGTGAATTTTCGCGATGCGATTGCAACAGCGAGTGCTGTAGCGTCGTAGTTCTCTGTGATGTCGATTTCTTGATCGGTCAAGATACCACAGGTTTTGGGGATGTCGGTAACGTTCTTGGGGGGATTATCAATGAGGTTTTGTGGAAGACGGAGTTCGTCTGGGACAGTGCTGCCAAACTCCTCGAGGATGGATGTACGGAGAGCTTCATACTCTGGTGGACCTGTTTGGAGAGGGACTGTTTGGATGACGGGGACGATTTTGGATGACATGATAGCGAGGACCTTCTGATTAGAGGATAGATAAGGGTTACGATGCAGGAGAGGGTGTCATGACAGGCTGCGTTTATATACGTAATCGCGGAGTTTTCATCATGCCGACTTGAGCGGTCGAAGCTGGCAATACCAACACGAGCAATCAAGACCCCCATTTAATTGCAGCCGCTCTGACGTCTCCAACACTTCACGAACCATGATAAGCATCCCTGCCGATCGCTGGTCTAGGAATGATGCCTAGCTTCGCGGCAACCAATGAGATGTATTTGCGCGTATCACCTTGGCCACCAACAAGTTCCCCGCATGATGTTCATGATCGCGGTCTCATAGACTTTCCCGTTTCGTCAACTCTTGCCGTAAGCGATGCACCTAGACCTAATGTTATCTGGTGAAGCATCGGTAGTTAATGATCCTAGATAGCGGTAATCTCCACGTACGCTTGTCAGCGCGGTTATCATGCTTTACCCCGCGTTTCGCTTCCTTGACTAGCGGAGATAACCCAGACGGTGGAGATCTAATCCAGAAGTGATAAGATGTTCATCGGGGGCTTTTATCTAGGCTGTAACTGCCGCGTGAGGGATCATTGCCGGAAGCGCTCCTTACGTCCGAGAACTGATACCGATCACCTGGTGGAGTGGATCGTGATAGCTTGAGATTAGCAACGCGCGTATCATACCATATGCATATATACCGATGCTCTGGTACCTACTACCTGTGGATCACAACGTCTCTCTTCACTCATTGTAACTTCTCCACAACAATATCATTTACACCATGGCTCAGGCCTACTCTGAAGTCGTCCCCGGCACTGTCCACCTGGTCGATGCTGGTCGCAGCGGTGGCAATGACATTGAACTTGTCCCCCGTCCCAGCGACGATCCCGAGGATCCCCTCAATTGGAGCAGGCGCCGCAAGCTCATCTCAGCTGCCATAGTGTTCGTTTACACCCTTGGCGTTGGTCTCCCCTCTACTCTTCAGTACTCTGTCCTCGTAGAGATCTCCCAAGACACAGGCATCTCCGTCGCCGACTTAGTTCAAGGCACTGGCGTCATGTTCCTCTTTCTCGGCTGGAGCTGTCTCTTCTGGCAGCCTATTGCCTTGACCTATGGAAGGCGCGGTGTTTATCTCATTTCTACTATCGCTGCTGTGCCCTTGATGGTCTGGACTGCTTATTCACGATCTGCTGGCGAGTGGTACGCTCACCGTATTCTTCTCGGCTTTTTCGTTTCGCCTATCGAATCTCTTCCCGAAGTCAGTATTCCTGACATTTTCTTTGCACACGAGAGAGGAACATGGATGAGTTTATATGTCTTTGTTTTATTCGGCTCCAACTTCTTAGCACCAGTGGTTGCTGGCTTCTTCGCCGATGCGTACGGCTGGCGGTGGACTATGCATTTTGGTGCCATTTTCGCTGCGGTCAGCTTTGTCATCCTCTTCTTCTTTATGGAAGAGACGATCTATTTCCGACCGACCTTTGAAGGGCTTGAGGACCAAGATGAACATGTGAAGGGCCAAGCCGAGAATGATGTTGGCTCTGCACAGAACAACCCTGAAAGGCCTACAGAGAAGGAGGGTGCTGGCCCTATCGTCAACAGTGATCAGCTTCAAGGCACTGTGCACACAAAGAAGAGTCTCGCCACTCGCCTCAAGCTCTTTGCTCGAAAGGATGGCCGTCCAACCAAAGCAACCATGTTCAAGTCCATGTTGGCTCCACTTCCACTCATGGTCCTCTTCCCCAATGTCGCCTGGGCGGGGTTCATCTACGGCATTAACCTTTGTTGGTACAATGTCTTGAACGCTACCACCAGCCCTATCCTCAGTGCATCGCCCTACAACTGGTCTACCAGCATGGTCGGCTTGATCTATGTCGGCCCCATCATCGGCGCTGTTCTCGGATGTCTATGGGCTGGTGTCATCGCCGATCGCATTACTCTCTCCCTCGCTCGAAGAAACAATGGCGTTCGAGAGCCTGAGCAGCGACTGTGGCCATTGGCTCTATCGGCCTTCTTGTCTTGCGTCGGGCTCATTGTTTGGGGCGTCGGCGCTGACAACGATATTCACTGGGCTGGATTAGCAATTGGATTGATGGTTCTCACTTTCAGCTGTGTCACTGGTGGCTCAATCGCTTTGTCTTACAATGTCGATTGTTTCAAGGACATTAGCGGCGACACCACTACTTCTATCATTATTATTCGCAATACGTTAGGCTTTGCTATCTCATACGGGATCACGCCCTGGTATGTCAACATGGGTCTACAGAATTGTTTTATTATGGCGGGCTTCCTCTCTCTTGGATGTACTAGCACCTTTTTGTTCATGATTTGGAAGGGCAAGAGTCTGCGACGCCATGCTGCACCAAGGTACTGGGAGCATGTTCGGAAGATGTTGCAGCACTAGGATCAATGTTTTGAGGATAGTCGAAGTCATTCACTTCTCTAGCTAGCTAGCCATTTTAAACCACCATTTATTTAATAAACCAACTTGTCCTTGTCGGTTCCGAATATTCTCACTATGTTTTCGAACCCTGCCTCTCGATCATCAGCTCCACTGGCCTTCTCCCTGTCCAAGATGCTCTGGCGGCTCTTCGAAAGTTCGGTTGCAACATCACACCACTGTACTCCAGACCTCTCCTGCTCCATATTGGGCATGAGTTCTAGGTCCAGCTTAGTAGTTAACAGCTTTCCGTTTCGCTTTCTGAATTGACCATCAACAATAACAGCATCAATGTCGGAGGGAGCGGAGTGCAGAATGATAGCAGCGATTGGATCTTCCTCGGCAGCACAGATCATCGCAGGACTCAACGTATCCCAGATTACAAGATCGGCAATTTTGCCCTCTTCTAAAGATCCAATTTGATCGCTCATCTTGATGGCCCTTGCGCCGCCAATTGTCCCAAGCTGGAACGCATCTTGAGTAGAGACCTGGACTTTCGCAGGGATCTTCCCTGCTTCGTGTATTCGGTCATTGCGGCGAGCCCGTTCAGCTTGGAGACCAACCTTCATCTGGGCAACGATGCTGCCTGTGTTGTTGCTGTGGCAGTCGATGCCGAGGGAACTGATTGACCTGGCGTTTTTCTGAAAGCACACGGGCCAGCCGTGACCCATCTGCAGCTCAGTATCTGGTGTCGAGGAGATTGATGCTCCGACACTCTGTAGTTTCTGTGCGTCCAAGTCATTCAGTGGAGTTGCGTGAGAAAGAAGAATGTCCTTGTCCAGAAGCCCATAACTTTCAAGTAGGTCTACCGTTGAACCAGCTGTCGTTTATTCCATCAGTACTGGGACATATGAAGAGGAAGAGATACCTGTGTACTTACGGAGAAGGCTTGGGACATAGTGAGAAGTTATGGTCTTGATACCCAGTCCACGGACTTGGTTGAAAATGTTGACAACAACATCCTTTGGAAGGTAGAAGGAGTCGAACGCGAAGCCCATCGTCACTCGACCGTCGGCGAACTGGCCAGCTTTACACAGTGATGTTAGCTGTTCGAAGAGCCAGGCTGGAAGAAACTCTTCCTCCATTTTGAATGGCTTCCAGGTCTCGACCCTTCCGGTAGGGCAGTAACAAAAGATAGACCTAATCCCGGATGAGATTGTTGCTGAAAGAGCCGCATTATCTTGGGATCGCAATTAATTACAAGTGCTTGACTTAGATATTGTCCCAGGATACTCACTGTGCTCGGGAGTGTATGAGATATGGGCGTGGTCCACAATTGTAGTCGTCCCTGCCTCGAGGGCTTCAAGACATCCACCAAGCTGGCCCCAGAACACATCTGCGGGCTTGTAGCTGTGCGATGCCATGTTTCCTGGTACATTTGGTGTTAGTAACCCATCTCTTGGGGCAGCCAGATATCACCAACCTGGTACCATGTACTCCAACAGCGAGTGATCAGCGTGCCGTCCTTTGAGCTGAGTCTGCCAAACATGGTGGTGAGTGTCGACAAATCCTGGCGAAATTATCTTTGTCGAGCAATCAATAACCTCAGTTGACTCGGATGGGGGATCAATGCAAGGTGCAATACAAGCGATTCTGTTGCCCTCGATCAGCAATGAATGGTTCTTCAATGGAATGACATGATCGTCCCCAGGAACCTCTGGAACAAGGAGAGTAGCGTTTGTCAGTAGAATAGACTTGTTTGAAGGCATCTTTGGAGTAAAAAGCCAGTTGAGAGAAAGGTGAAGAAGCAAAGAAGTGGTCTTGAGCGGTGATTAAGGGAATTCTCGTCCACTCGACTTATATCTTGTGTGCCGTGAATGCCGAGAACAAAGAATGAAGCCACAGCCGCATTCTCGGGTGAGGGGCTATCACTGCCATGTGGATAACATGATTCAGTGTTTGCCAATAACGAGGCGTTTTGATTCGCTTCCAACATCCTTCGCTTGGTATAACCAACAGCTTGGTGCACCACCAACAAAGACATCGATTTAGCTTCCAAATAACAACATCACGTCAGCCACCATTTTAGAAAGCCTTTCCCACAGGTGGTTTGCTGCTTCGCATCGATCACTCAATGTGGCTTTCAGTGAAGTAGGGATTAAATACGAGATTAAAAAGATAACTGTTATGGTTGTCATTTACGGTTAGCTATGTCACAGTCGGCAACAGAACTACTCCGAGGTCCATACTCTTTCTTTATGTGGAACTTTGACTAATAATTGCTTACAAACCTCACACGTCGGGATGCCCTGAAATGCCGGAGGATTCAGAACCTCGTTCTTTTAGCACATTTTTTATAAATCAGCTAACGTTATCCTGGGCCACTTCAAGAGTACTACAATTTACACAACGGCGGCACCATTCTATCACTGAATCTAATCGATAAATGCAGGGCGATGGCAGCTATAAACTTCAATTAAACAGTCAATTGCAATACGGAGGTCTTGTTCCATACATCAGAGCCACTAACTAACTCAATATGCATTGCAAGTAAAACTGATGATTTTTTGCGAGTTTCTCCCTGTAATTGCCTATTTTCTTAAGAAGTCAGTAAAACCACGTCCTCTTTAGGCAAGAGTTGCCATCGACCTCACTGTTCTGCGTGAAGAGTTTGCATCTCAGCTCGCCCCACGATGATAGGGCTCAGTTAGAGTATGACTCATCATCCAACGGGGGGCTTGGTGTAGGGGGATCACGTTCGCTTTGCATTGTTTCGAATGCTTGCGAAAGGTCGGGGGTTCAAATCCCTCAGCCTCCATTTTTGCATTCCGTATAGGATGTAACAGATAAAAGGCATCCGGTGTTGCAGTTGCGATAAATTGGCTTTTTCCGTTGTCTCTCGATCCAGTGCACATCGTAATAAGTAATTAGTCTGCTTTTTTACATTCAATGCTGTGGCGCAAGCCTCTTGTTAAATAAACCCTTAACTCGAATTCTCACTCTCCAAACGTTCAGCCCGTCAACCAGTCCAAACAAATCGGTGGCGCATTGGTCAGTTCTGTTAGCTACGTGATCATGTTGGCCGTAATTATTGTTGGCGTGTCTCTGACTTGGCCAAGGCCTAGCCGTCACTCTATGGAACGACACCGAACCAAATGCATGAGAAACGCCACAAAGAACAACAAAAAAGCACAGAAACTGCAAAAGTAAACTCCGATGGAGGGAGTCGAACCCTCCTCGCCGCGGCACTTTTTCGTAATGAAAACGCGGAATGATAACCGATACACCACACCGGATGTTTGGATATTCAGCAATGAGTTTGTTCCACTCCATATTGGCTGGCCACGCCTTGTCAAGGGCTGCTAAGCTATATCGAGCAGCGTTCCTGGGTTTATAGTTGGCCCGTCCATGCGTGTAGATCTTTCATTTTCTCCTTGGTTTTACGTCAGGCTCTCCTTGGGTGGGCGTGATGATTCATCACTTAGCGCACGCAATGGTTCCAAGACCAGCTTAAGAAACCGTCAAATACTCCAGCTAGGAGTAAAAGCTTTCAACAGGTCAGTACCTAATTATTCTGTGTAACCTATTAGGCAACATCTCAAACATCATGGTTATATAAGAACCCGCTCTTCTATAGTAAGTTCGTTGTGCCAAACCGCTGACTCCAAATGCTAAGGTCCAGGGTATGGTTATGAGAACTGCCAACGATTGCCACTAGCGTTATGGGGCACAGTTGATCGTCAGCTCTAGCATGAAAGTTCATTCAAAGAAATTACGGTCAATTCAGTCAAGTAAATCGAAATCGGGTACGTAGCGAAGTCTTCGAACGTCGGGAAAATGCAAGAAATGCATCAGGGTTCTAAACCCAAGCGTCGCCACTCTCAAAGCTGCATCTATGATCCCTGCTGCATAAGGCTGAAATCACAACGTCGGAACCGGAAAACACAGATTGATCCTTCGGGACTGAGAAGATGTACTTCTAAATTCTTTTTCAAGCTGGGGCCTAAAATTTCAAGGATCGGCCCGGGGAATAAGCCGGCACCTCCATATGTTTAGCATGTCATGACTGGTTGGAGAGCGATCGGAGGTTAATGGAACCTCTGATGGCAAGACTTCAGAGCTTGAGTTAAAGCTCGACCCGTACTCCTCGATTCGGGCACTGTATAGAGCAGGCTGAGTTTTAATATGACCCTGCATCTGATCAAGACCATGAAGTTCTCCATGGATGAGAAGTTGGGAGCCGTAGCGCCTCGTAACACGAACTTAAATGAAACGCTGGACTTCACGTTTGGCGACCTGACTCTGAATATACCCCTCGCAACTTTTCTCGCAAAAAGCCCAGTCAAGAACGGTGTTGACGGTGTTGCGTACTGCAAAGCCGTCTATTACGAAGATTCCACTAGCATCATACTCGGCGACGATTTTCTGCGCGGTGCCTATGTTGTCTACAACTGGGGCAACATGGAGATCTCTCTCGTACAATACAACTCTGAGGAGGCTGAAGATGATATTAATGAGATTGTACGAGATGTACCTGGCGCTTCTGCCGCCACTGGTGTCCCCACGATATATCTGAAGTTCGATCAGCCTGCAGAGTCAGCGGGTACTGAAGTCCTGACTGAGTTGCCGACTATCACTGCAACCTCTCTCAACACTGCGACTAGTTCTGGTACAGGTTCAGCGGTAGCTTCGTCGACTGCGGCTGAGGCTGGAGATGATGAGGATAGTGGGGCGACGAGTAGCCTGCCAGCAAACTTGACGTACATGATGGTGCTTGGTGTAATCTTCAACTTTATAGCACTCGCATAGTCTTGGCTGGGATCTAATCAGTGGCCTTGATATCAAACAGATTTTGTTATTCATTTCTTTTTCTGATTTTTCTCATCAATGTCGCCGAACACCGTAGCCGTCATTGGATAACACGATCCATCGAGAGGCTATACAACCACTTGCAGCTTTCATTATCGTTGGAATTATTGTATGCAATAGATGGACCTATATAGACCACTCTAGATTCCCAACCTCATCGCCAATGCCGACAAAGTCAGAAAAGAATATGGCATAGGGCTTGCCGACAGGCCAGTCGCAACCAAACTACTGGGTCCATTAAAAGCACACTAATCCAGGAACCTCTTCCACTAACCGCCGCCACCCGCAACTCTCTCGCATTCCTTTTGCTCAAGGCATTCAAATCGTATCGGGACCGAAACACTTGGGACGCACTCACCGGCCGAGCGGATGGAATGGAGAATAAGCTTTATGACTAGAAGTGCAGTGATCGGCCCGACAGGCAAAAAGATTGATCACGCTGGGGATCGAACCCAGAATCTTCTGATTCGTAGTCAGACGCCTTGCCATTGGGCCACGCGACCGTTGCTAGTTGATGAAGTAACCGGTCGCCAGCCAGGACTGATCATCGCCAGCCTAGACTTCCAGGAAGTCCTACTTGCCCAACCAGGAAACATTCAGAGAGGAGTTATGATCCGAGCCTATGATGCTTCGGTATAGGTCGGGTCTTCTGGCTTGTTTATACCGAAATCCGCCAGCCAGTTGAAGCTTGTCTTTGCTGCAAGTCGCAACAGCCATATCCTCTCCAAGCAGAGAGCACTCACTCAAGATATCCCCAAATGGATCAAGGATCATGGAGCACCCATTCTTCAATTGATCATCATCCATACCGATAGGATTCGAGAAGACGGCGTATACTGCATTATCATAGGCTCTTGCGGGTAACCATTTCATCAACCATTGCCTGCCTTTCAGACCGTTGAACTCGGCTCGCAGAGAAGTTGGATCTTCATCTCGATTAGTCCAAAGCGACGGATCCACGAAGCCAGCGCCTGGGCGAGTTGACGGAGTGCACATTGTAACGTGTGGCATGAATATGATCTCTGCACCAAGAAGAGCCGTTGCCCGAACGTTTTCGACAACGTTGTTATCGTAGCATATCAGAATACCACATTTCCAACCAAGAAGGTCAAAAACCACATATTCATTGCCTGGACTTAGATGAGCGCTGATGAAAGGGTGCAATTTGCGAAACTTGGTCACAAAGCCTCTGGTACTGTCAACGCAGATGTAGGTATTGTAAATCCGGCCATTTTCATCTTTCTCGAAGAGACCAGCCAGGATAGCAATGCCCAACTCGCGGGCTATTTCAATCAAAGAGCCAGTGCTTGGCCCGGCGGGGACCTCTTCGGCAAGACGAAGGAGCTCTTCTTTGGAGAGACGGCTAGCAAAGGTATAGCCGGTAACCGAGCATTCATGAAATGCAACAATATTGCAGCCGCGATTTGCCGCATCGCTTGCCATTCGGCGGATGATGGCTAGGTTTTTACCCTTGCTTCCGGACCAGTTCTCGAACTGAACTGAGGCGATCTTGAGTTGAGACATAGCTGATAGTGGGTTTGTGTAGCAGGCCTTGATATCCGAGTTTCTTGACCTGAACTTGCGACTATCGATTATAGTAGCTATTGTTATATGTCGCGCAGATTGCCTTGGATCTGATGACTTCCCCTCCCAATGGCTATGAGAGCCTTGTTACGCTACCTGAGGTTACTCGAGGCGACCATGCCATTACTTAAAACCTGTATATGAAATCAGTGCAGCAACGTTACACTAGTTTGTGGTACCAGGTAGTAAAGCGAATTGTATGCAAGCCCAGTGGATACTTTAAGCAGCTATCGTATAAGCAGTCCCAATCAAGCTGAGGCGCGCCCTACATGTGAGTCATCGGGCCACGGGCTTCAAAGAGCTGAAGGCGCGAAATTTGCCGTTGAATGGGTTGTTGGTAGCTCATTTCGTGGTCTAGAATGAAAATGTGTTTAGAATGATAGACCCTTTGACTAGTATTGATATCCTTGAGCTTATATGCGTGGCCGCGATGAAACCTGGTAAAGGCAGATATGGACAGTTTGAAGTCATGCGGGATGACAGTTAACCCGGTCTGCCTGTTGCTTACCCTATCCGCATACACGAGATTCCTTTTGCAGTCAAATAGGAAGCCCGCAGCATACTTTGATTGGTTGGGAAAGGGCGCCCCTTACACGTCGATCATAGCCTTGTTGGCTACAGTAACGATCTTGGCCGACGACCGTCGGTACACTTGATCGCAGACCATTCGGCATGTTTATTTCTAGGGCCTCGAAATCGCTCGCGGAAGCTACCGAACGTGAACTCTGAGCCCTGTGAGGTTCATCGAACAGGTGCTAAAAGCGCAGGATCGCATCATTAAGATAGCGTGGCGCCCAAGAAACAAGATAATTCCCCTTGGATGATCCAGGGATAAGCCTCGTTATTCGTACCTTGCAGAAAAGCAGAGGTGGCGGTTCCTGCTTTATGTGGCTGCTTGATCGACGTATGCTCCAAGGAGCAGGAAAACAAGAAGGGCATGCTAAAATAAACTCAACAAAGAGCGTCCCAAGTTTCGGCAAAAGTTGCCTGAGTATTTTCAGCGGTTAGGACGAAGGACCTAGGATTTCTTACCTCCTCTAGGTATTTAAGCAGTTATGTGACACGGACTCTATTCCCTTGGTGGCGTCCTGTTTTCATCACTGCATCCATAACAATCTGATATCTTGTCTGCGCAAAAATAGCTGTTCCTCTACCTAGATGTATAGGCATAATTACTAGATGTTCATCCTTTGACGATCGAACATCATCGAATGTATTCACAGCATATTAATTCTTCTATTTGTGACTTCACCTCTGTATGCGGCGACAGACTTGCATCGTTGACCCCGCGCACATGGAATGCTATATAAGCCATCTCGGTCCAGATGCGGCAGCCACCATAGCCCTGATCCCACTAACATCCCTGAAAACAAATCTCACTGTGCAACAGATCGATATTTGCATGCTCAAACTGCCGTCATTGCACAGATCGAAGCTATATCCGTTGCACATGCGCCACGATGCCTGGAACTTGCCGTGTGCAGTCCCCAAAAGAGGCAAATTCGATGCAAAAACGCGTTAGCTTTCCGCAAATCTACGCCACAATGGCAGATATTTGATCACCCCCTTGCATAAGAATGATGATCGCGCTCCAAGGAAGGAATCTTTTTGTTTTTTTTTGTTTTTCTTGGACAAAATCTTTGGTTTCAAATGCTACAATGCTCGTATATCGAGTATTATACGCGTTTGCATTATGCTTGATACCTGCTGGAGGTTTAGTCCAAGCTCATGAGTTTGAAAAACGCACCGTTGATCCTCTAGGGGGAATATCTGAGTGTGCGGTCAGTACCAATCCTGTAATTACTCTAATCTGAGACTGACGAGTGTAGAGGACATGTTATACAAAGACGAACGGCACAGAAGCGTTTCGAGGCAGCCAAACCGACGACCTCTGTCGAGACAAGCCACTTTATCATAATGCTGAGATCTGTGTAAAACACGACTGCAGCTTCACCGAGATATTGGGTAGGCTTAATCAACTTGCGTGTAGTGGCTCCAACATCAATCGCTGATGCAATAGCTAGACTTCAAGAACAAAACGTCCCGGGCATGCGAGTGGCCGATCACCGATCGTCGACAAGAAATCCGAATCAGCTGTTTGACGATAGGCGTGTTAGCTATGGTCTTCTTTACTATGAGAGCCATCTCAAAACTAATCGGATTCGTGCCATATGGACATGACGATAGCCTCATATTAGCAGCTCTGGTATGTGATGCAATCAAACTTTTGTGGTCGTGCCTCTGACTATTTACCAGCCGTTTATTATTGCATTTAATATTTTCTGTCAAATCCGTAGGTGTTACAAACCCATATGATCACGTCGTTACACAATACTAACCTAAGTGACGTCAGTCGCTTCGAAGGGTCTGGGACTCGATATTTGGTTTGTGGAAGAAGACAATATTCGCACCTTTCTCATCGTACGAGCTCAGAACATTCCGGTGTGACTGCAAGGCTAACTCACCTAGCTGATCTTCGCTTCCGAGCTATCGTACGCGACAGCCCTCGCTCTCGTGAAACTATCAATCCTAGCCTTCTTTCTTCGCATATTCCCCGACCAAAAATTCCGCACCATTGTCCGATGGACCACGATCTCTATTCTGGTCATTTGTCCCTTATATCTAGTACTAATCTTCCTCCAACGACGGCCACTCGATGTTCTTTGGAATGGATGGAGGGATAAGAATCCGCAAGGTGTTGTCTTGAGTGCAAATCTCATAGGGATAACTCATGGTGCATGGAACGTTGCTTTGGACATTTGGATGATGATTCTTCCAATGACTCAACTGCTGAAAATCGGGATCAAGCTGAAGAAGAAGATTGGAGTTATTGCCATGTTTGGAGTGGGCCTCTTGTAAGTTGAGTCAGGCCCTTGCGCAGTAACATTTCGTGCTAATTGTATGATATAGCCTCACGATCGTCAGTTCCGTCCGCATCCCAACCCTGATAGTATTTTCGACGTCACGGAACATGACCGGTATTAAAATGTCCTCCTCAAGGTGTTGAGATATTCTAACCGTTCGCGCAGCCGATTCTGTCGGAATAATAATCTGGTCAAATATCGAGATTTGTGTAGGCATGATGGTGGCATGCATGCCTGGAGCACGTCAATTCGTCCGCGACATTATACTTCGAGTAAAACGAGGAAGCGAGTCCGATGGATCTAGCACTGAGAATATCTTCATTGAGAGGACGATAGAGACGATCCAGACTGATGCGGACGAGACAGTTACGAGTTCAATAGTAAGACCGGATGAAGTGCTCTTGTCAAAATGACAACTAATTGCTGGCTGCCGTCACCGAGATCGAGGCCATGACGACGATTAACGAAATAAATATTAGTTCGCTCTTGAAGCATGCTAAATTAACTTCTACTAGCCTGTTAAAATTGCTCTAAGTTCTGTCTGCTAATTTAAGCTCGCTATAATTGCTCATTTCAGCCTTGGATGAACAGTGCTTATGATTGTTCGCGGTGGTTCACAACAACTGAAGCATTTCCCTTCTCTTTGCCTCCCATCTCCTCAACATCTCCAGTCAAATCCTCAGGTTTGTAGTTTCCAAACTTGCGAAGAGGAATACCTTCATTGAACATGCGATCAACCTGCTCCAAAGACTTGCCCTTGCACTCAGGAACGCACAAGACAACAAAGACAATAGCCAAAGCCAAAATGCCAGCGAAAACGAATCCAACCTTGGATCCAAGACCGGTATACTGAGGATACAGCATATAGGGAATGCTGAAGCTGACAGGGAAGTTGGCTACGACGTTGACGATCGAGGCCGTTCGCTGAGAGGCGTCGCGAAGTCGCAGGGCGGGAATTTCGGTGGTGATGACGTAGTTGAGAGGTGCGAAGGCGAACGTGAAGCCGGACCCGAAGAGGGTGAGCATTGCTACGATGCCTGATTTGATACCGAAGGACGGGTTGGGAACTGTGCCGAGAGCGCCCATCGTGATGATGGCGCAGAACATCCAACCAGCGCTGGTCAGCAGAAGAGGTCTACAAAAGTAAGCGATATTCAGATATTAGAGGACCAAAGGGACTTACCGACGACCAGCCCGATCAACGAGATAAAGACCTGCAAAAGCTGAGCAGAGATTGACAACGGCATTGACGATGGTCATAGTGAAAGGGTTGACAGTTCCGATATCTCGGATGAAGATGGCGCCGTATGTCGAGGCAAAGGCTTGACCAGTTGCTTGCTGGAAGAAGTTCATAGCTACGACAATTGCCGTACGCTTCAGATTCTTTCCCTGGAAAAGTTCGAGGTAGTTTCCCTGCTCAGGTTCGTGCTCCAACGCGTATTGAAGAGCAGCAAAGCTCTCGTCGATCTCCGCTTCGGTCTCTTTGCCCTCTCGAAGTTTTCCAAGGGCGGCGCGAGCTTCTTCAGTTCGGTCTTTGGTGAGTAGCCATCGGGGAGACTGTCTTTGGTCAGTATGAAGACATTCGTGCTTGAATTGGGTTATTTACCTCTGGGATGAAGAAGATGGCGCACATGACGACGACAGGGATAATGAAGAATAGACCAAAGGGGATCCGGAATGAGAGGTTGCCGGATAGAGTGCTCGTTCCTCGACAGACACATGCCACAATGAGAGTTCCAGACTGTCCTTTGTTAGCCAAGATGCGCGACACTGTGTTAGGAGAACTCACCATCAAGCTGAACTGGTATGAGCCAACTGCAAAGCCACGAATTTCGCGGGGCATGATCTCGGATTGGTAAACAGGGACAACAGCAAGCTCCATGCCAATGTAGATATCTGTGGATGTGTCAGCTATACCGATCAGCTCGGCAGACTGGGTAGCACTTACAGTTGAGGATTCTCGTAGCCATGATCTGGTGCTTGTTCGTCGATGTAACAGCCATGATAGCTGGAACCAGCGCCCAAGCACTCATGGTGAACATACACCATCGTCGTCCCCATCTCTCACTGACAAGACTACCAATGATGACACCAGCTCCGAAGCCAATGTAGTTCAAGCTGTTGAAGAGAGACAACCACGATGGCGGAATGGCATATTTGCCCTTCTCAGCATCCCACTCGCCGAATTGCGCCTGGAAAGCTTCCATGGCCTGGGTGTTATTGTAAGCTGCATTGTCAAAGCCATAGTTGAAGGTCGACACGGCGATGACGGCAAAAGAAATGGCTAGATGGCGATTGAAGTGTTGGAGGATTCTGTTTTTGGACAACATTGCGACTGCCTCTGAAGCTTGAATGATGTTGGACTGGATTGATCGTGAAGATCTTGACCGGGATGATGCTGTATTGATATACCCAGCCACTGAACCACAGAGCGACTCTCCCCCGCAAAACTTTACTATCACGCGTCGACCTGGAGTCAAGGTAACGCCTGTTCGAGACCTGCAGATTCTGCTAGCCTGGTCACTCTCCTGATTTCCCCAGGAGGAGGTCTGGGGTAAGTGGAGTTCCGTAGCGTTAGTGCATTTCCGGACTCGGATGTCGGGCGGAGTGATTTCTGCGCCTGGGTTTTGGGGTAGACCTCGACTGTTCTGTTCCCCCCGACTTCCTTTTCTCATCCTGGCCTGAACTATCCGGATTATATTCGCAATGGAGCCAAGAAATGGATCCCGTATGCGAGACATCCGAGATATGTGCCCAATGTCGGAACCGCAAGGTATGTGACAGCTCCGAACAAATGGCTGTCGGCTAATGGAAATCGACTGCAGGTGAGATGCGATGGCGATCCTAAGGGCTGTAACAACTGCAAGAGGCTCAAGTTCAACTGCTCTCTTCTGGTATCAGACTCCGAAAACGCGGTAGAGGTACTAGAAAGACGACGCGTATCTAGGGCGTGTCTACCGTGTCGTGATCGCAAGTTGAAGTGCTCTGGTCAGAGACCGACATGTTCACGATGTTCGGATCGCCGAAGTCCTTGCCACTACCCTTCAGCCGCAAGGGCTAAGAGTCATGACTCTGGTCCGTCACCTCGTGGTGAACCCTCGATCGCAGCGGAGAGCACCCCGTCAGCCCCAGAATCCGATCGCCATGGATCTCAACACTCACAGGCCCCAAGACCACTAGGCCGTCAAGTTTCACCAGGCTCGATGCCAACACCGCTACAGACGACACAGTGGTATGCTACACCACTACTGGTAATCGTGCTTGCAATGCTGATTGGAACCAGGGACCTAGGAATACAGAAACAAACCGTTAAGAAACATATCGATGCCTACTTCGACCTAATACACTCGATACCTTGCTACGGTTTTCTCCATAGAGCAACCCTGTTACAATCATGGTCAAAGAACGAGCTAAACCCATGCGTGCTATCAGCGATATGCGGGATCACATCGCGCCTCATTAACCCAGGCAGCGCTGAACATAGAACGATGGCAAAGAGATGGATTGAAGATGCAGAGTCACAACTCCTCAGACGAGTCGCCCAGCCTCGGCTATCGGATATTGAAGCATGGCTTCTCGTCACGTTGGACCACTACCTCTCGCAGCGCGTCAGCAAGATGCTTGTCTCGATGGCTCTTACATCGAGGCTCGCTTACATCCTTCGACTGAACCACGAAGATCCGCGTCAGAAGTTCCTGGTGCAAGAGCGTCGACGACGACTGATGTGGGCTATTTATATCATGGACTCTTTGTATTCGAGTGGAAAGATAGAGTTCACGGCTTGTACGCCAGAGACTCTCCAGATCCGGCTGCCGTGTGCAGAAAAGTCATTTTCCATGGACGCCCCGGTAATAACAGTGCCGCTGCACTGGAGTCCACATGAGGATACATCCAATATTGGCCTGTTAGGCTACTGTATTCGCGTTTTGGACATTCGCAATCGCGTGCAAAGGTTAGAGCCCAGATCCACTGCTGCATCCTCTTGTCTAACTGTGACATAGACTTACCCTCACGATCACAAATCACCGAGAACCCATCGATCAATGCCTGCTCGCCGTAGAGTCCATCGAAAACGAATTGCGCCAATTCTCAACTACTTTGCCTGCACGATACCATTGGGACCCTGCAGCCTTCTCTCTGCGAGCCTTTTCGCCTTCGCGTACCCAATTCCTGATGCTACATGCTTGGTGGCATCAGACACATTGCGACCTCTTCCGCTTTACAATCCTGGGGTTCCGTGAAGGCCTCCCAACTGCTGAAATATTACAGCTGTCACCAGACTACACCTCAGCATGTCGCGAAAAGTGCCTATATCACGCTATATCTGTTTCTAAGATCCTTGAGGTACCCAAGTCAGTTGGAGGATCAGAGCTGATCAGCGATCCTTCAATTGCCATGTGTGCCTTTCACTCTGCAAGGATTATCTCAAGGCTTGGACAGTACCCCATGGGTGATATGCCACCGACGGAGCTTATCGCGCGATTGACTGCTTGTGCTGAGGCTTTGGAGGAACAGGCAGTGATCCTCCCCACAACTGGGATTCTGCAAAAGGGCATTTGCGATCTGGTGAATGATGCGCAGCGAGATCGTCATGGACCTTACGCCTGTCCTTCCATCTGGGAAGAGGAAGAATCAGAAAGCTACAATGCAACTGGAGCCTCGAGAGATAGTGGCTCTGGGGCCAGAGAAGTCTTTTCCAAGCACAGCATCACCGAGACGGTTCAAAACCTGCAGTTTCAGCCCGGGGAGCAAGGCGACTCTGAAGACTCTGTAGACCCTGCGCAGCCAGCGTCTGATATACCTTTTGGGAATGAACCAGCTTCTGCATCAGCTGCAAACTTCATGTCTATGAACATCTCGCCACTACCCGAGCAAGGCACTCAAGATCAAACAGACTTCGGGTTATACCTAGGGGAGGCTGAGCCTCACTTGGACAATGTCTTTAATTTTGGTCTTCACGGTCAGTATGGTTCGGGGCAACCTGATGTTTTCATGGATTCGTTCTGGCCTCTCGTAGATACAGATTGGACGATGCCAGATGTAGGCAGTATGTAATAATCCCATTCATACTCGACTATCAAAGGACTTGCGAGATACCTTTTGTTAAAGTACGCGTGCCTGCACTAGCTATGCACCGTTCCAGTACATATCCTTCTCCACCCTGAAGCTAACTTATAAACTGCCACTCGAGCTCCTGACCGAAGCGGTGTATGTTCCTGCTTCGCAAAGCCAGCTATCGGATGTCTCGTCCCAGACCGCGGTGCTGTACTTGTCTAAAGCCATAAACGCTGTCGTTTCGTGGACCGGCTCCAAGAAGACCTTCTGAAACCCGGCAAGTGTTCGCACAGGGCGGTGAAATGTAGACTTCTGACCTGATTTTGCCGTATCATAAGAGATGTAGAGCATCACAACTTCGGCACCAGCCATCTTTCCGGTGTTCTTCACGTCGACACGTACACCATCCTCCACGACTCGGATATTGGTAGTTGAGAATATTGTATAGCTCAGGCCGTGACTACATATTGTTAGCGGCAGTCATCAAGTTACACGGAATGGACATACCCGAACTCGAAAGCTGGCTCAATGCCCCGAGTATCAAACCAGCGATGTCCAACAAAAACATCCTCCGAATAGTATATCCTTCCGTTGTCGCTTCCGAAACTCAGGAAAGTCGGTCCATCCTGGAGTCTATTCGGGAATGTGATGGGTAGTTTGCCACTGGGATTGACCTTGCCGAAAACAATGTCGGCTACTGCATTTCCTGCTTCATTCCCTCCATACCAGCTATGCAGAATTGCTTTCGCGTTTTGACGCCATGGCATCTCAATCGGGTTTCCAGCTTGAGTCACCACTATAGCGTTCGGCTGGGCTTCAAGTACCGCAGAGACAAGGTCATCGACATGTGGTGGTAAGCTCATAGACTCTCTGTCCTTACCCTCCTTCTCGAAGTCTGCATTGAGGCCAACTACAACGAAAGTGTGCTTACACTTCTTCGCTACTGCGACAGCACGTCTGATGCCCTCTTCTGGATCAAGCCTCAGACAGCCGCCCAAGCGACATGCTCCACCTGGTATGGGAATGAAGGAGCCACCTGCTGTTATTGACGTCGATGCACTGCCAGCTTCAACGCGCAGTTGATATGTCTCACCAGCTTTCATCTCATAAGTCCCGCGTTCTTCTCTCGATCCATGACCGAAGAACATGCCGGCATGGGTCTGTAATGTCGCGTTGTCGATGACCAGCTGTTCGTCTATATATAATCTCGAGACTCCGTAGCTAGCGAGACCAAACTCATAAGTCCCGTCTATGTCTGGCTTGTAGTAAGCTGTCATGGACATATAAAACATCTCGCCCTTCTCAGGATGATCATAGTCCATTAGTTGATACGTAGTGTCTGGTATGCTTTGCTGGTCAAATGGCTTCCTCGTTTGCCACGCTGACTCTGGCTCGTTGAA
This sequence comes from Fusarium sp. Na10, assembly GCA_002234255.1. Classification (NCBI taxonomy): domain Eukaryota; kingdom Fungi; phylum Ascomycota; class Sordariomycetes; order Hypocreales; family Nectriaceae; genus Fusarium; species Fusarium sp. Na10. The sequence goes on along the minus strand of NJCS01000456.1, from coordinate 160,839 downwards.
GAAAGAGATGGAGACACCTGGCTGTCCATTCTCATCCGTGACGTTATCACCCGTGAAATATGGTAGCAACACATGACCGAATACTCCAGGTTCAAAGTGGACTTTTGCCTCGGATGGAAGTTGGTCACTAATTCCCTGGAAGACGGAGTTGGTATAATATGGTCGTAGATTTGCACTTCCCCCACCACAAGCTGCAGCAAGCTTGGCGTTTGGCCCAATGATAGCGACATCCTCACAGTCCTCAGGATTAACCGGCAAGATGCTGTCTGAGTTCTTGAGAAGTACGATGCTCTCTGTCGCGAGTCATCTGTTTAGCGCTCTGTCCTCTGGTGAGTCACGAGTTGACTCTTTCGTTGATACTCTAGCTGAAGTAGTGGTATTGACGAGCTCGAGTACCTTTCTGGCTCGCTCGTCTATCGTCTTGCGGCTTACTTTGCCTGAAACGACTGCGACCAAGGCCTTTTCGGCTCGATGTCTTGAGGGTCCTGGCATCTCAATGTCCACTCCCGCATTGAGTGCATCGGTGCAACCATATGTGCCATACCTAGACTGTCAGTTTGCCGCCATATGATGAGTAGTGAACTACTTACCAGTCACTCATGACGAGGCCGTCGAAACCCACTCACTTCGCAAGATATCCTTCAGCAGCTTCTTACTCTCTGACACGTGTACACCGTTGACCTTGTTATAGGAAGACATCACAACCTTGGGTTTGGCATCCCTGACTGCCATCTGGAAAGGTTTGAGGTAGACTTCTCGCAGCGCCCTCTCTGACATGCAAATATCTGTGGACATCTTGGCCGTTTCTTGATCATTGGCTACAAAGTGCTTTAAGGCTGCTGCAGTACCTCTGCTCTGAACTCCACGGATAATTTCTGTCGCTAAAACGCCACTTAGATGCGGATCTTCAGAGAAGCTCTCAAAACCACGGCCATTGAGGGGTCCTCGGACCAGATTGACTGTAGGGCCTAGCCAAATATGTGCACCTTTGGCATCACATTCTCTAGACAGTAGTTGGCCGGCGGAGTAGAGAAGATCGGGGTTCCAAGTTGCACCAAGACCAGTTCCACAAGGGATACATAATGCTGGAACAGGGTTGAAGAATCTCCCTCCTCGGGCACCGTTGGGCCCGTCAGTGCATTTTATCGAGGAGATGGCATGAGCTGGTATGGCTTGAGAATGCCAAAAGTCGGATCCTGTCTGTTGTCAGTTATGGTGTACTGAAAGGATGGGCAATGCCAACGTACCAGACAGAAGAGAGATCTTCTCAGCAAGAGTCAAAGACGCTAGCGTTGACTCGACATCGATGGGCTGTCTTTGGAGAATATGCATTTTGTCGGATGATCGCAAGGCTAGAACAAGACACAGACGATAAAGCTCAAGGTATGAACACTCCTAATTTCACTGAAGGCAATAGGCCCAGGTCTTTCATGTTTTACTCCTTGATGAAAACGGGTAAGTGTAGCTGACTCGTGGATCTGCTGGTCTCGGATGTCGGGCGGAGCACTTTAGTGCACGGTTCCCCGAGTTCTCTCGCCAGTTTAGTGCCTTTTCAATACTGATTTTAGGCGAGCCAGGGCTACTGTGAGCTAGAGCAGGTTGGTCAGTCTCATGGAAATACGGGTCAACATGTTCCAAGTTGAAGGTCATGCATGAACAGATAAATTGCTAAGTCTAAGTAGTTATCTAGAATCTACATCACAATTTATATGTAAAGTTTAGTCATTCACCTCAGATTACTGCCTGTCCTGCCTGGCTGACCTGTTTGCTCTCATCTTGGTGTTTGTCCTGATGTTTGCGCGCTCCCCGAGATTACCCTGTAAAGCTGGCAATCTTACATATTGCGGAAGACAGCCACGAATATTCCAATATTGACATAAACTTTCAGTATAAGCTAAGCAAAGGTTATCCTCAGCATAAATAAAATTGCCCTAAATTTATACTAGGTCATCTAAATCATTTGGCAATTAGGCTTGAGGCTTTGAGTTTTCTGTTCTGTGCCAGAATAAAAAGCCAAGGATGGCTGGTGCGATATTTGTCAAATTCGTGAAGAAAAAGGGCTTTATTTGTACTTGAAGTGGCTCAATCGCGAGATACACCTGGCCAAACGTGTCTTAACGATGCCCCAACGCTCACAAAGTAAACAAATTGATGCCGTCACCAGATTCTCGAAGCCTTTTGTTTGCCTTCTGCAAGCTAAATCTCATAAACACACAAGTCGCAACTGACAGCGCTGAGAAAGCCATCATGAGCAGATTCGCTTTAATGTAGCGTGGCCCATCACTAGCAGGAAAGAAATACGGGCTCCAGATATTACCAAGTTGGCTGAGAAGATTGATGATGGCAGTGGCACAAGCGCGCTTCTCAGGCGTCTGGTTGAGAGTTGAACTAGCCCAACTAAAGACCATGGCGTTTGATGAGAAACAACCGCAGATATAAAGGAAGGCAGCTGCATATCTCGCGGCGTTGTTGAGCGTGGAGACGGAGATGATGAAGCCGACACAAGCTATTGCTTGAGGGATGGCAATATGGTAGCCCCGGTTCTTGCGATGATCGCTGGACCATGCTGTTGCAAAAGCAGTGGCTGTAGCGACGAGATAAGGAGGGGCAGTCAGAATGAGCGTAAGAGTTGTGTTGCCGAGCTTGAATCCCTTGACGATAGTGGGGAAGAAGCTGTTGAAGCCGTACGCACCATGGTTGGCCGTAAGCATGATGACCTATTCACTGTTAGCATTCCCGTGTAGCCTCTTGCAAAAATGAAACTTACAAACACCCAGGTTCGGAGATCTTTGACAGCCATCATCAAACCCGCAAAGACACCGTGATCAGCATCTGGAAGAGAGACGCGGTCTCTGTTGATACGCTCAACAGCAACCTTCTGCTCGTCATCAGATAGAAGCCACTTCATAGCTCCGGTTTTCTGCCCAGGGAAGTCAGGCAGGACGAAAAAGGCAACGATGGCGGCCACGAAGCTTCCAGCGCCTTCAATGATGAACAACCATTGCCAGCCAGCCATGCCTCTAGCTCCTTCAAGGCCTGACAGAACGCCAGCAGCAATAAGACCCGAGAAGGCGGTGGCGAGGAGAACACCAGAGTATAGTATCGCGGTTCGAAGGGCAAGCTCCTTGCGAGGATACCAGCAGCTGAGCAGGAACATAGCACCTGTTCTTGGAGTCAGTGTGTCTCTGTATTACTCGGGTACAGGGAACATACCTGGGAAGAAAGGTGCTTCAGCGATACCGAGGAAAAACCGGATGACGATCAAGTGAGTGTAGGTACCAGCACCAGCAGTAGCGGCAGACACAATGGACCACAAAGCAGTCCAGGCTGGGATGTACATCGACGGGCGGGTTCGAGTAAGGAGCATGTTACTAGCACCCGTTAGCCATTGAGCTTCGAATGTCAAGGAGTCGTTTTACCTGGGGAGTTGCATAAGCATGTATCCGACGTTCAAGATCGACACCGCAACATTGAACTGATTGCCTTTCAGGCCAAGGTCTTGTTCAAAGGTACTGAGACGCGCTTGTCTAAGGATTGTTAGTGATTGCTACAAAGCTTTCGCAGTTCTTGGCAAGAACTCACGCGATATTGTTACGGTCGAGATAATTGAAGAAGTAAAGAAGCCAGACCATGGGCAGAAGAGTAAAGTCCAGTTTGCGGACCAGGCTCTTTTCATTGGTATCATACTCCTCATCCGTCATGCCAAGTCCGTTGCTAACGGCCTCTTCGGTCTTGACTGGCATTTCGTCGATGTGCTCTGAAGAGAGCGAAAGATCCTTCTTCTGCTCGGTCATGGCTGCTGTCATTCTCAGGTAACTAATATGATATAAGAACTGTTTGGTTGAATGGGTGTCTCTAAGCCAAGCTGAAGACTTCACTGATTGATTGAAGTGATTTCGAGCGCACCAGTCCATCCTTATATCGATTTCGCCTCTTCGCCAGTTCTCCGCCAAAGTTTCTAATACTAGACTTCCCCAGTCAGTTCCCCAAAGTTGATACCCCGCATTTCCCCAGACTCTTTGGTTGAGAGATCTGGACTCAAGGAGCAGTCCGCGAGACGGAAGAGTCCTCTTAGGGGCGTTGACCAATAGGAACCAGCCCATTTCAATTCTTCCCCATAGGGCGCAAGTAGCGCGTCTTTCACTCTGGGCAGAAACACGGAGCTGTCCTTTTAACTTTGAATCAAAACACCCGAGCCTCAGCTTCTCAGCAGAACGAGAACGTCACCAGCCAAGCTCCCACTGGCTCTTCAATTCACGAAAATTGGCCATCATGTCATCCCAAGCCCGCGAGCTGTTGCGCAAATTTACATCATGCGACGTAAGACAAACCCCGCAAGTACCTACCTATCCCAGCTCCAACTCCCTGACCGTCCGTTTTCTAGATTGGAGATGCGCTGGTCAAGCTTAAGTATCCCAGAGGCGGCTTTCTTCATGGCATAAGATTGCGGTCTGTCGACTCGCAGACTCGCATCTTCGGCCCAGCTGTCACGGTCAAGATGGTGGTGACAAAATGGACAGACGCGCCCAAGCTTGACACGCACTTCGTCGACCATAACGTGAAAGGTGGAGTCATGTACATCCAGCAGCCTCCTTCAGTACCCTCTGCTTGCTGGGGCGGCCTCATGTCCACCCGCGCCAAGTATCTAGGTGCCGAGGGCGTTGTCATCAACGGAAAAATGAGAGATGTCAACGAGCACAAAGAGATCGAATTCCCTGTACCTATTGCTTCCTCGTCCTTACTAAAATTGAGTTAACCAGGCGCAGGTATTTTCGCGAGGCCAGTCTATCTTGGGATCAAACACTTTCACACGAGCCTCAGAGATCAATGTTCCGATTCTGTCCGGCGGTGATTTGTGGGTAAACCCGGGCGACATCATTGTTGGAGACGCTGATGGTGTTGTATGTGTTCCTCCGTCTCTGATGGAGCAAGTCGTGGCTTTGTGTCAGGAGCGAGCTGAGATTGATGAGAAGATGTTTGCCGAGCTACGTAACGGTGCAGCCATGGGGGACCTGATCCGTACTATCCGTAAGGATAAATAGACCCGATACGAAATTAACAAACCGGGAGTCAGAATAGGCATTGTTGAGAATAGACATAAGCCCTATTCCTTGTTACTGCGATAGCGAGGGCCTTCGCCTTTGGGTAACTTGGCCTAGCGGTGATCTTCACAGGTATTGATGGCTCTTCACTCTATGTTATAGTGACTCTAAGGGTATTAGAATGACTGAACCTTAATGAGATGTGAAGACAAGGTTAAAAGGCGACCTCAAATTTATACCCTGTTCTGCTCTGATTCTTTCTATAAAGTAATCTACAGCCATTGTCTAGCCAAATAATCTCTTTGGGTTATCAACCATCAACATATTCCATTCCTGATCTGACAGCCACTCCCTCAGACTCCACAGCCATGCCTCATCGTCGACCTCAAGGAACGGCGTCTCCTTCATAGCTTCTTCATGACTTCGTACCTTCATCCTTGGTGTATGTGGCCAATCACTACCCCAAATGACCTGACGCGGGTTCGCATCTACAAGAGCTCGCACAAGGAACTTCAGGTCGCTATACCGTGGGCTCTGTTCACTGACGCGGTATGGAGCGCTGAGTTTAACATAGAGAAGACCGTCTTTGACGAGCCGTAGAATGGGTGAGAATCCCGGCTGTTGAGTTGGGTCTTGCCGGTATTTAGCTGGAAGCATACTCGGTGCCTTTAACAGTCCGAAATGATCTGTGATGAGGGGTCGGCCTGTTGGAGCTACCTCTTCTCTAACAAATGGTTCTAGGGTGTCCCAGAAGTCCGTGCGGATAGTTGTCATTGTGAGACTCCAAGGGAGAGACAAACGAGTCACCCGTTCAAGGTACGCACGGAGAGTCTTCTTCTGAAGCTCAACATCTTCCATCGCGTTATAGTGGTAGAGATTCATACGGAGACCGCAGATACCTGCCGCCTGCATATCTCGTATCTCATCATCGGTAGTATTCTCGGTGTCAATAACACCAACGCCTGATGTACTAGATTTTCCCAGTTGGGTGACGAAAGTCTTGAGCGAAGTGCAGTCATCGCCATAGGATAGGCCGTGGGTAAGCACGGAATTTGTAATCCCGAGCTTCTGTCGGAAGGTCTTAAAGGACTGAACTGTTGCGGCGGGGGGCGTCAAGTGGCGTGTTGGACTGTAGGAAAAGGTTGATGCTGGTATAATGTTAGTCAAGGTCTTGGAAGATCAAATCACAAGAGAACATACGCTCGAAAATGTGGTGGTGGGTATCCCAACCGCCATTGGGGAACAGCTCAGCTTTGGTGGACTTGGTGAGAACTTGGATCGCCATATTTCTTCGATGCGTGATGCCAATTGAACGACAGATCATTATTGGAAGGACGTGAAGGCTTCTTCAGCTTGTGGGACCATAAAAGTAGTTTCAGAGTATTTTAGTTAATATTTAGAATCCATTTCCCTGACGGCTCGTCAGTCATGGAACCATCCCGATCGGCGGTGGCGGGCATCGGAGCAGTCCATGGTGGACCTAGCCCGATCAGAAATGCCCTGGAGCGGAACGGACTACTCCTTGCGCTGGAAGGGTGAGCAACATAGCAATAGCATAGATGGCTGCCGGCCAATGAATCTATTGAGGGTCTAGACAGGCCACCGCATTTGCGAGCATAGATCGCCTAAAGTAAACGGAAACCCGGCATCTCTAGTATTTTTGCTGCTGATGAAGCCTCCGCTCCCGCATGTTCGCTCACCACTCGCCTTTACTATTTGTGACTGGGGAAGGCCTTTGTGAAGTACTGTAGTTTTATTCATGTCAAGTAACATGCACTATCAATTGAAAGTCATTCTATAGAGGCTTCGTTGAATCTCCAGAAAGGCAAACATACACATCGTATGCCTATACATCGTTAGCCTTCAATCTGGAAACAGAGTCGTCGGTGTACTTGCGGTCCAACCCGTAGAAAGCTAGGTACCCATCCTCGGAAGATCCAAGCGGGTCCTTCAGTCCGGAATGCCTCCCTTGCAGTAGCTACCATACCTGTCCCGTCTGGAGACGTGGAAGACATGGCCCTTGTTTTCAGGACATCTAGAGGATTTGTCACTGTTACCGCGATCACAGCTGCTAAAAATGCAGAAGACGCTTGTACAGCGGGCGTCTCCTCCGTCTTTCGATAGTCGAGGATGGACTTTTTAATGATATCATAGCTTGCAAGCTGCCCTGCTGTCTGTGTCGCAGCGCGTGTGCAGTTAGGCAGCCATCCTCTCATGTAAGCGCCGATACCTTCTTCGCGTGCCATTCGTAATATTCCGTCGCCGACATGTCGATAATTGTGTCGTTTGTGAGATGGAAGTGAGCCATCATGCTGCATTCTAACATTTAAAACATCGGCAAAGTTGCCCGCCAAACCACCTGCAAATCCAGAACACCACGCAGTGGTAAGGAGAAATTGGCTGCTAGGAGCAGGACCAGATTTCGACTTTAGTTCTTCGTAGATGCCAAAGCGAATGCCCGAATAGGTGAGCTGGCGTACCACAGATGCTGTCAGACCACTGTATAAGCCCGATACACCTTCATCACTGATGATGATCTTGACGGCGGAAGCAAACGACGGAGCCACGTTTAATGCACGTGTCTGCAAACGGACCTTCATGCAAAGATCTAAGGTGAATCAGTTGGTGGGAATATGAATTATGAGGCTATTTACCTTGACTAGAAGACTCGCGTTAGTCCATTTAATTGTGAAGAAGACGGTTTACTGTACCAAGGTCAAGAGGATGAGTCACACAAGCTGCTAATGCGCTGGCAATGCCGCCAAACCAGAATGGATATTTGATGTTGCTCTCTAGTGGATTTCCTTTATTTGCTGAGTGGTCGGTCATCGTCTCACGACCTCTGGTCCGTTGTATGTGTCGATTCGTGCGGGTCAGTAAATGGCTTATCTCAACAATGTCACCGAGAGAAGGAAAGAGGTTTACATAAACACGGATAGCTCTATATATCGCTGTTATAGCGGATTCTTCGGAAGTCGTGGTACGTCAGTTTTGGTCGCCGGATTGTCTGTTCGCCGATCAGGGGAACCCAAGAGTCGGCGACTGTACACATTTTTGATCCGAGCCATTATGAGCAATTGTGGGGGCTTTCAAGGTAACAGTACGTCAGGAGTATTCGATAAAGGAGTGCATAACATTGGCTAGGTCAATTTCCTTCTGACGGTCCTCATTTATACCGAGGACAGTAGATGCTCCAAACTAGGTTTCCAATGTATGACCACATAACCGCCTCGGTATATACGCGAAGATCCCGAGATACACTCAGGTCACTCCTCGTCCTTGCCACGATGTCACAGAACAGATTGATGTTCTGCAAAATCTCACGCCGACAAACTTCTTTTGCCTCTTCTTCCCCAATAGCACTCTCTTTCATAATGACCCAAATTGCATTGAAGACGTAGTCCTGCCCAATATCCTGCGCTGCCTTGCGTTCCTTATTCCATGAGTAAAGGTCGTTCGTTAAACCTAGTGCGGCATATCCTGGCCTTGCTAGGCTCATACATAGATCGTATTCTTCGTCGGGGATGGTAAGACCCATTCCGAAGGTCAATGACCCGAACCAGATCCTATTTCTGTGAGCAGAATGTACATCTCATCGATATCTTGCGCGCGGGCTTACAGTTCACCTGCATCTATGACTCGTGCTGGAATATATTCCTCCAAAGTCTCAAAGGGCGTCATTCTTGTTCGCGATGCTAACTGGACAAAGCTTGCCCATGCCTTCATCGTCGTAATAGCCCGCCGGTGATCTATAGCCATCATTTCCGAGAATATCTGTGCCTGGAGTCTTTTCTCAGGACGGCCTCGGGCATCGGCCTCAAGTGCAGGGGTTACAAACGGCTGAAGAAAACTATCAAGATCTTTTGTCGGTCTTTTAAGTTCAAGCGTTTCCATATCATCTGTGAATTCTTAGCATATCCCAACGAGTGGCAAAGTAAGTTCCAAACCGTCATAGAGAAAAGCAAACTCGTTCGCATACGAAACAATCTCAAGCCTTTCCGGGCGGCATTCGGGAATAGTTACGCTGATGAAACCGAACGGGTCGGCCAAGCCGCCTTTGTACCCATTCATTGGGCGTACGTAGCGATTCCAGTCCTTATGGGCTCGAAGTGCTCCATTGACCTCTTTGGCCGAGTCCCTGTGCATTCGTAGAGGTATGCCATGATCCAAGCCATGGGTCTCATAACGCAACGCGTCAATTTTGTCAGAATAAAAAAAGTCCATCTCTCAAGTCTGAAAAATGCAGAGTTCTTGTTAGATCTGCTATTTCTTGCGTCCCGTGGGTACGCTAAATAGTCAACATGAAACTCCAGAATTTCAGCTGATATTCTCATGGGCAGTTATATCGTAGGCCTAAAATGGCCAATCAGCCGCCTATCTTTGGCTAAAAGAGTTCAGATCATCCGGTATATACCATGATTAAGGACATATCGCCATAGCCAAGATAAGGGCAAATCCTTCCATGGTAGGCCTAGACTGGAAGAGGAAAGACCCGACGACTCGAGACCTTGATCTTAAATGGCAAAAGGACTTGGCTAAATTAGCATAAGTTTAGGATGCATTTAGCTGAGTTTGTCCTGGCATCTTACATTACGATCTGATGTTTTCTTGCTTCCTGAGAACAGTCTCATGGTAAAATTCATGCATCATATACACATGTCTTTCTCGAGAATGTCATGATGTTCCTCCATGAACCATCGAGTGGTCACGGCTCTTAGCGATTTGATATCATTGAATGGCATGATGGATCATGGTCTTTAAAGGAAGGAGCGCAGCTAATTGTATCCATTTTAGAAGCTCCAATCAGCTTAAACATCATGGTTTGAGACCAATGTCTGCACAAGAATGTCAACAAGCTACTGGGTAGTTTAGGTGATCGTCTGCTGTCTCTCGCACGTGACATATTCCCAGCGGGGTCATCCACTCTCATCATGAGCAATTGTCAGTGTCAGCTTCACCAAACATCCAGCGATAACAGCCAACCACATCGTCTGCCTGTACTCACCCCTGTAACCTTATCATCGCACATGGCTACGCGTATCAACGCCCCTAAAAAGGTCCGCCTGGCCTGTCGACGCTGTCGGGTCCGTCGCATCAAGGTGAGAACCATTGCCTGCTTCCAGCAACTCGACCCTCCAGACTAAATTGTCTCCTCCTTGGCTCCTGTTAGTGCGATGGTCAAGTACCCGCTTGCAACAACTGCGCAAAGGCTGGGCAGGTCTGTTTAGATGTCGACAGTCAAAACTCAGATGTTGTTATTCCCCGCAAGTAAGTACGCGTCACGACATCGCAGAGCATCCATTGACAGCTACAAGCTTCGTGTCTGCCGCCCGTGAAAGAATACGATGGTTGGAAGATATCATCAAAGAACGTCTACCGGACGTGGACCTACGTTCTGGTCCTCAGGTCGATCCTTCGGCTGATCCAACGGTTCCCTCCCAGGATGACAGAATCCCCGAGGATGGCGACATCACAATATCATCAATTCCACCGGTACCAACAGGTTCACGCAAACGGTCAGCAGAGACATCAGGACAATCCGATCACGATGAATCCTTTCCAGAACGCGCCCATTCTGTCGCAGTTAACCTGGGCATGCTTTCTCTCAATATTGATTCACCTCAAAAACACTACCTTGGCTCAAGCTCGGGACTTCTTTTCACAAACCTCATTGGAGCATCGCCACCTAGTGTAGAGTCCACGCCTCAGGGCCTTCAAGGGGACAAGTATGCCGGACAGCTCGAATGGAGTGATGACGCCGTTGCCCAAGATCAGAACAAGAAGTATCATCAAGAGCTGTACAGTCTCCTCAAACAAGTGAGCTAATTCCCTACGGAGCCCCGATTTGACCTCTAATCATTTATAGGAGCTACCATCAAAACACGATGCTCTCGTTCTGATACACACATACATCCGCTGGATCCATCCTGACTTCCCCTTCCTAGAACCAATTTCTCTCTTCAGTGCCGTCGAAGCCATATATCCCTGCCTTGACGGCATTTTGGAATGCGATATCTCTTCTCACGGATGGCCCGCTACCATGCCGCCGTTTCGGTGGAACGGTAGAGCCGTAATCCCGGGAGTCTCCAATGAAGAAGGCGTTACCTTTTCAGCAGTCACCTTTATCCTCTTTATGGTCTTCAATATCGGCGCTTTGGTTAAGGTGCGATCACGGAACTACGACTTTCCGCCGCAACGCTTTTACCGTGCTGCCCTCCACTTTTCAAAAGAAGCCTTCGCTCATATTACCTTGTCCTCGATCCAATCTTTGATGATGCTAGTTATGCATGGTATGCTTACGCCCGCAGAGGTCAATCTGTGGACTTTGGTGCATCTTGGGCTTGCATATTGCGTCGAGACTGGAGTCCATCGGGAACAAAGCCAGCCGAACCCAGAAGACTTTGCTATGCTACAAGTCAGACGGTTCACTTTCTTTACGATTTACTCATTGGATAGGTAATGCTGCACAAGCTCGAGCATTTGATAACATGCTGATTTTGTCAGGTCCATTTCGTCAATACAGGGAAGGCCACTTGGATTCAGGGACGAAACGTTTGACGTCAAGATACCAGAAGTCCCATCAGATCCTGATGAAAATCTTGAGGGACCACTTCCACCATCATTCGTAACTGCGGTAACCCATTACTCGTCATATCATTTCAGACTAGACCGTATCGTGTCAGACATTAAGCTTCACCTGTATCACCTTCCCGGTGATTCTAGCTTCTTCCCTTGGCCAGACAATCCTACAGAACAACAGGCCAGGATCCAGCATACTTTGGAAATCTGGTGGCAGGAGGTCTCAAACGATGTATTTGAGTATCCCAGTCTTGATAACAGACAACGGGAAGTTTGGAAGATAAAGCTCCGACTGAAGTACCATACAACAATGGTCTTACTCTTCCAACCATCCCAGGTCATTCGCCAACCGGCTTCAGAGGCGCTTCAGGCTTGCTTCGACAGCGCAGCCAGTATTCTAGATGGGTACCAACGACTTCACGATCTTCATGGCCTTCACTTTGGATGGAGGGCCGTGCAGAACATCTTTGCAGCTGGCGCGACACTGATCTACTCATTCTGGACATCACAGGCTGTCCGGGAGAAGGCGTCACCAGAGACAATGTCAAAGAATTTGCGAAGCTGCTCTACTCTTTTAACAATTGGTGGCGAATGGTGGCCTTCTGCAAGGAATGGACAAGCCAGCTTTGGTTCGGTCGCAGATTTGACCATGAAGAGGCTCTACATGGCGGATGCGTCCAACAAAGCTCCGCGACTATCTCTACAGCAAACTGCGTCTTCCAGACCAAGAGACGTAGGGGACGCTGATGTCCCTGGAAGTCAACATCAGCCTCAATTCTCAAATGAGACTGGCCAATCGGTAGTGATTAATACAGATACGGCGTGGCAAAATCTGGACTTTGGTATCGCAGGCAACTCAGACCAATTTGGCTGGCCATCAATTGAAGGCGGCTTTGATCCCGAAATCGAGATGTTCCTGGAGGACTTTAACCGGTCGGATTTTACGTGGAGCTTTCCACTGAATGACAATCAAGATCTGGACTTCTTTGGAACGGATCCAAACCCTGGGTTCTAAGGCCGGGCTATCATGATAGTGGGCTGTGGGGAACGGAGCAGTCCGTCAGCGGCGAGAAATCGGGTGCGGACTACTCCACGGTTCCTCGGCTACGGCATGAAGATTTGTGGACGGGTTGGGTTTCTGCGATAACAAATAAAAACATGATGATTACCATGCAAAGGCAAAATAATTGTGGCATCATAATTGCTATGCATATTCTGCAATAGTCGCAAGAATGGCGCTGACAGCATCACGACTTAGTCTGCGACGGGTTTGCTCCGCGCGACAGAGGCCAGTGACTCAAGTGCGACGATGCTTAGCGACGCATTCATCTCATGTCGCATTGAGCCCTCTTGAGCCAGTCAGTACTTCAGCTCATATCTCAATGCCAACTGCTAAGTGTGTCACAGTATAATGCCCTCGATTACACCACCCGACTCGAATCGCTCCGTCGCGTCCAAGGCGCTAATAAACGACCCTTAACCCTCTCCGAAAAGCTCCTCTATAGCCACTTAATCCACGACAACGATGATTGGGTACTCGACCAAATAGAGCGAGGAAAGACAATCCTGCGCCTACGGCCCGATCGCGTTGCTTGTCATGATGCGACAGCGACAATGGCTCTTCTCCAATTCATCAGCGCTGGTCTACCACGCGTTCAAGTGCCAACATCTGTGCACAGTGATCATCTTATTGTCGCAGAATACGGAGCCAAAAAAGACCTTGAGCGGGCTGCGGGTGATCATCGCGAGGTCTATGCTTTTCTGAGCAGCGCAGCGAAGAAGTACGGCATTGGGTATTGGAAACCTGGCGCAGGTATTATTCACACTACGATTTTTGAGAACTACGCTTTTCCAGGTGGTTTGTTCATTGGTACTGACTCGCATACTCCCAATGCTGGCGGAATGGGTGTTCTGGGTATTGGAGTCGGCGGCTCTGATGCTGTGGATGCTATGGCTGGAATGCCATGGGAGCTTGTTTGTCCCAAGGTCTTGGGCGTTCGTCTGACAGGAAGGTTGTCGGGATGGGCCTCTTCCAAAGACATCATCTGCAATCTTGCGGGTATATTGACTGTCTCCGGTGGAAAGGGCAAGGTCATCGAGTTCTTTGGTCCAGGTGCTGAGACATTGGGAGCCACGGCCATGGCCACTGTTTGTAACATGTCAGCCGAGGTTGGATCAACTTCGTGTATCTTCCCCTACTCACAGGCTATGGCACGGTATCTTAAAGCGACCAAACGGGGAGACATCGCCCGCTACGCTGACGGCTTCACTAAGACGCTGCTTACTGCCGACCGTGGCAGTGAGGATTACTACGACGAGGTCATTGAGATTGATCTTTCAACGCTTGAACCTCACATCAACGGCCCATTCACTCCCGACCTCTCGCATCCCCTGTCTCAGTTCAAGGCACGAGTTCAAGAGAGCTCCTGGCCCTCCAAGATCAGTCATAGTATGGTAGGCAGCTGCACCAATAGCTCCTACGAGGATCTCGAGAAAGTCTACGACTTGGTACAACAGGCCAAAAAGGCAGGCATCGACCGGCCTAGAACACCCTTCATGGTAAGCCCAGGCAGTGAACAGATTCGTGCAACTGCGGAGGAGAGTGGCATCTTACCAAGTTTGAGAGAGGCTGGAGCCGTCGTTCTCAGCAACTCTTGCGGACCCTGCGTTGGACAATGGGACAGGAAGGATGTTGACGTTGCTGGTGCTGAGAACAACTCAGTCATTTCTAGCTTCAATCGCAACTTCACTGGTCGCCATGATGGAAACCCCGCTACACATTCTTTCGTCACTTCGCCCGAGATCGCCACTGCTTTTGCTTACGCTGGTGATCTATCATTTAACCCCATGCACGACGCTATTCCCACTGATAAGTCGGGTACCTCTCACTTCCGATTTACCCCTCCTGTCGCCAACGAGCTTCCAGAAAGCTTCATCGCTGGTAGCGATCTTTTCCAGCCGCCTATTCTAGAAGATACGTCAGATTATAAAGTTGCCATCGATCAAGGCAGCGATCGCCTGGAGCTTCTGGCGCCGTTTGAGCCCTGGAAGCCAGGCCAAGCAGAGAAAATGGAAGTCCTCATCAAAGTCTCTGGAAAGTGTACCACAGATCATATTTCTCCCGCAGGGCCATGGTACAATTACCGTGGTCATCTATCCAACATCAGCCATAACATGCTCCTCGGCGCAACGAACGGATTCCTCCCCGATGCCAGTTCACTATCTATGACTGGCAAGACACGAGATCCTACAGACGGCACCATCAAGTTCATCCACAAAGCAGCGCGAACAATGAAGAATGCTGGTATCAGATGGTGTATCATTGGCGATAACAACTACGGCGAAGGTAGTTCCCGGGAACACGCTGCGCTGGAGCCCAGGTTCTTGGGTGGTGTAGCAGTCATTGCAAAGAGCTTTGCCCGCATTCATGAGACAAACTTGAAGAAGCAGGGAATGTTTCCGTTGACGTTTGCGGACCCATTGGACTATGATAGGATTCGGGAGGGCGATGTTATAAGTTTACTGGACGTTGATGGTGATGCGCTTCAACCGGAGAAGCAAGTTACGATGAAGGTGGTGAATAAATATGGGACTGAATGGACGGCGCAGTTGAACCACTCGTATCATGAGCATCAGCTTGCATGGTTACGGGCTGGAAGTGCGCTGAATCATGTCAAGAAGACGATCTTGGGTAGCGCAGCTTAAGTGACCATGAATTCGGGTCTGGCGTCGGCGTTGGTCATCTATTTACGCAAGCATTATGCAGAGAAGGCCCAATACTGCGACTTCAATAAAGAAAACGTAGGTTACTAATTTTATGCTCGCTTTGACCTCCACGGAGTCTCTTTTCACATACCTAACTAAGCTGGCCATTCGATGTGGAGAAACATAAGTAACGTAATCGCCATGATCTTACCAATCGTTGAAGACTAGGCCCACTGTTGGTTGTTCATAACGTTACATACTTGCGAGACAGCCTGCAATACGACGGGAAACTCGATGTATTTTTAAATGGCGCAACATCTCATGAATTCTTATTCACATATTGCTCACCAGTCCCTCTCAACAGCGAAAATCACACACAACACCATCTGGACTCGATTTACAGGATGGATTGGCAAGACATCGCCCAGGAATCTCAAGCGAAAGTGCTTAATTCTATACCCAATCGTTGGCGATTGGATGTCAATCAGTATCAAGACCTCAAAGACATCACGAATGTGCCGTACACCTGTGGCCTACTCACTGAAGAGCAGCTCAGAATCACGGAACTCACGGCCACAGAAATAGTCAAGAAACTCAAGACTCGCGAGCTGAAAGCAGTGCAAGTATTGGAAGCATTTGCTGGACGCGCTGCTATCGCACATCAACTGGTCGGTAATTTAACTACATGATGATAATTTGCTAATGGCCGTAGGTCAATTGTCTGACCGAATGGTTCTATGAAGAAGGCCTCGCACACGCAAGAGAGCTTGATGAAGCGCTAGAGAAGGGTGGTCATTTAAAGGGTGTACTGCATGGTGTTCCTATCGCTCTCAAGGTAAGCTATCTACCAGCCATAATTCCTTACTTGCACTGACTCTCGCTGTCAAGGATATCCATTGCGTTGCAGGTCATGCTTCAACCATGGCCTTCGTCTCAGGCAGAAACAATGTCGTTGCTCAAGATTCCGCCGTCGTAGCTGCTCTACGTGCTGAAGGCGCCATATTCTTCTGCAAGACCACCATGCCTCAATCGGCCATGGCAATCGAGACAGTCAGCAACCTCTGGGGACGCACTTTAAACCCTTCCAATCGGGACCTGAACGCCGGAGGTAGTTCTGGAGGCGACGCTGTCTTAGTAGCTATGAAGGGTACACCTCTCACGCCCTCGACTGATCTCGGCGGTTCGATTCGTGTACCAGCTGCTTTTAACGGACTCTATGCTCTCAAACCAACAGCTGCCCGAATCCCGAAAGGTGGGATGCCGGACCTTGGCCAGAGTCTGATTCAAGTTTCCTTTGGACCTATTTGTCACTCCCTCGAGGATATGGAGTTGCTGACGCGAGTCATAAATGCTCATCCTTACAACAGATTTGACGTAACTTGCGCGCCTGTCCCATGGAGGCGAGTCGATGCTCCAGAAGGCAAGCTGAAGATAGGGCTAATGAATTGGGATGGTGCGGTGAGACCTCATCCACCAATCCTTCGAGCACTAGAGCATACCAAACAGTTGCTGACAAAAGCTGGACACGAGGGTAAGCTCATCTTAGTTGTGAACTGTGGTATTCGAAGCTAACTTTTGTCTCAAGTTGTTGACTTCAAGCCGCCCTTTGACTGCTGGCAAGCTTTGAAGACAACCGTAAGTACCTCATATCTACGCCAGTATAATGACTAATAAGATCCAAGTTCGACGTTTACTACCAAGGTGGAGCTGATGGGACAATCGCCGCGCTTGAAGAGTCTGGCGAACCCATAATCCTAGCGTTTGCCGACTTACTTAAGGTTTTCAATGTTCGGAAGCTTCCCGCTTCAGAGATTCTGCAGGTAAGTCGAAACACAACATGTTCTGTCTACTAGGTTAACAATGAGTAGTTGAGTAGTAAGGTACGAGACTACAAAGAACAGTTCCTAGCAGCATGGGACAAAACAGCCAACGGCAGCCGTCCCATCGATGCCTTGATATGTCCTCCGGCACCTGGCCTTGGTTATCCTCATGACTTCAACACATACTGGGGATACACCTCACTCTTTAATCTGATCGACTATCCTGCTGCGATATTGCCGATATCAGGACTTAAGGTCAACTCTGAGCATGATTCTGTTGATTCAGAATACGTACCGCTGGACAGCAATCCCTACGACGAACCCAACCACAAGCTTTGTATGTAAGGCCTTTATCTTACTACTCAGTGGATACTAATCATGCATTGTTTATAGATGATCCCAGTCTTTTTGAGAACCAAGCAATATGTATGCAAGTGGTCGGTCGTCCTTTTGAAGATGAAGAGCTCATTCATGTGTCCTCAACTCTTGATGCATTGCTTCGCGGTCTCTAGAAGCAACCTCCAAGGCTGAGCTCAAGTACTCATTACTATTGGCTTGATTACTTGTTGCTAGCAAGTGGATAGATTTGTAGTAAATATTGGAAATGCTCTCTGATCTCTATAGTATTATATCATATTAAGCTTGAACTTGTAAACTGATCGCCTCTCTATAGCCCCACCGTGGTATCGATCACTTTCCCTCCTTCTACCGCTGGTCGAAAAGCTCGTCTGGTAACTTGAACACCCTCAAGCGCGGTTGAAACCACCGCTCGCCCGGATTCTGTCCAAAAACTTGAGAACAGCCGGGGTTACCTCCTCAGGCTTCTCCATCATAGGCGCATGTCCAACACCCTTAACAGCAACAACCTCACTATCCTCAAAGTTCGACGCTACCCAGCGCGCCTCTTCAATAGGATCAGTCCAATCAGGATCCGCATCTCCATAGACAGCTAGTACCGGAGCCTTGACTTTGCTGATGTACGGTGCGACAACAGCGTGGTTGGTAGATAGTGTAGCGTGGAATGCCTTCCAGCGACCAGGGCCTGTCAACATTGCCATGGACCTGTCAACGCGCTCCTGGACCTTGTCGCCAAGACCGGGCCAGAGCTTAGGGGCGTATGACTTCCAGATCATAGGCCCGATGGGTTGGCGCATGGAAAGGCGGAAGAGACTGGCCACAAGCTTGCCAGTTCCAGGTCGAAGGAAGGCTCCGAAGAGGATGAGGCCAGCGACCTTTTCGGGATGGCTTCCAGCAGCGATCGTAGCAGCCGCACCAGATAGAGAGGCGCCGGCTAAGACAGCAGGTTCTCCACCG
Organism: Fusarium sp. Na10; assembly: GCA_002234255.1. NCBI lineage: Eukaryota > Fungi > Ascomycota > Sordariomycetes > Hypocreales > Nectriaceae > Fusarium > Fusarium sp. Na10. Next base: position 142,379 of record NJCS01000456.1, on the reverse strand, counting down.
TAAGCGTCAATCAGGGTAATGAGATCGTCTGCAGTGGCTTCGTCACCATAGCGGTTAAAAGTAGTGCTGCTATCGCCATGGCCTCTCAGATCAACCATAGCGACTCTGTAGCCAGATTTACGAAGCTCGGTGGCCAGAGCGTCATATGCGTCGCGGAAATCTCCCATGCCGGGGGAGCAGATGACGAGTGGGCCGTCGCCAGCAATGTCAACGGCGAGCTTACCACAGTCTGTTTCAATAAATGTGACTGTCATTGTGAGCTTGATAAGTGGTTATGGATGAAGTGTAAGTAGAGAGAATTGCAGTATTGCTCAATGCAGTTTGAGAGTCTTTAGAATGTTGTATTTGTGAGAATGCTGATGATGAGTATTTGCAACTATTGGCAGAACAATCTCAGATATATATAGTCAGACTCGAATCCTGTCCACGAATGCTTATGATCACTCCCGTGCCTCTGCGCCGCATTTTCGGGTTGGTAGGGCGAGCTTCGACCGATAACTCGATTACACAAGGCGTTGATTGGCTCACACAAATGCACGAGAAAATGCCGAAAGTAACGCGAGACCAAGGATTCGGCCTGGCAGCTTTCGCTCTGTGTAATTGGCCATTCTCAGTGGCCTGCCTCGGTCCTTCTATTTTCCCGTCAATTTATTGCCTTTGCTTGATATTTCTTGCTTATGAGGTTCTCTCTAGTATAACGGGTACATAATAATTGCTATATCCATTAAGTAAACTCAGATTTGAGGAAGTTTCAATCCCACCAAGCTCTGACAGGCATCAACAACCCGTTCCTGCAACTCAACCTCACTACACTGAGGAGTCGGCTCTGCCAGCTTCCTCTTAGGCTCAAAATATTTCCCTGTCAAGCCCTGATCATAATCTCCCTCAGCCAACATGACATAGGTATCAACTCCATCCTCCAGCTTATCTGGCCCATCCTCACCTCCAAGCTTCGTTGCAACCCATCCTGGATGAACAGACATGACTGAGGTGTTCTTGAAACATCTGGCGACTGCGTTTGCAAGCAAAACGACATGAAGCTTTGAGTCGCAGTACGCGGGGAAGTCTTGGAATTGAGACTCGCCTCGCTCAAGCCAGAAAATATCCTTGACGCTTGTATCGGCCTGGGCGTGTAGCTGAGACGCGATGTAAATGAGTCTCTTGGGGGGTGTTAAGAGACAGGTGAGAATGTAAGGTGCAAGAACATTGACGGCCGTCTGAGCTGGGATGCCGGTGTCGGGAGTCTTGCGGAATGGTCCGGCCAGCAAGCCAGCATTATGAATGATGGCATCGAAGGTTCCGACTGCGTTGACTTCCTCGGCGAGCCTTTTCGTCTCTGACACGAGTGTCAAATCTGCTGCAAAAGCACCAGCTGCACCAGGGCACTTTTCTTTGGCCTCCGCTGCGCGTTGAGCGTTGCGCGCATGAAGATAAACGGTGTGATTTCGCTTGACCAGTTGGCGCGCAGCTTCGAGGCCCAAGCCATCAGCGGAACCAGTAATGAGAATGCGAGCCATCTTTATAAAGTGAAGTGAAATTAAATCAAGTTGTTGAACAGAATATTTAATGTTATAATTGCCAATTTATAAATATATATCAATGAGAGAGAATACGAGAAAATTTCTTGAAACTTGGCACCGGGCTCCGTTCCGGACGAACGTCAACTGCCGGCTTTCAAATATCCAAATTGGCTCCTAGCGTCCCGCTTTGACGTGTAACCTCGGCGTTGCTAAACTCGTTTCAGTTGACGATTTCCGCGCGAGTTGTGGATAGCGGATATACCGGACTTTGAATACTACCGGGAATGGGTCTGGCGGATGAAGCCCAACGCCGAGATGCGGCTATGGGCCTGCCGGATCGTTTTGTTCACCGAGATACATAGATAGGGGTACCTTGATTCAATTTTGATTATGTGATCATATCAACTCTGCCTAAATGTGGCCTTCTGATAGGTCCTGTCTATCAGCCTCGTCTACAGCTTCAACTGAGTTCCCTTCCGATGGTCCACCAACTGCCTCAATACCAACGCCGATTTCTTCGGCGTCCTCTCCAGCGTCTCGTAATCCGTAAACGTCACTCCGAACCTAGGCCCATAGCCATCAGACCACTCAAGATTATCCATCAACGACCACGCAAAATACCCCTCGATAACAGATCCATCTTCACCGACCGATCTCCCAATCGCATCAAGGTGATCCTCAAAGTACTTAATTCTATACTCATCCTGTACCGACTCCTCGCGCGACATCCTATCCTCGCCGGGACAGGGACAGCCGTTCTCCGTGATGATGATAGGCTTGCCGTACAGACGATATACCCGCGTGAGATGTTTGCGGAAGAGGTCGGGGCAGGATCGGAGCCAGTGTAGACCACTTTCCAAACCGACAGGGTCGCCGGCTCTGTTGGTTTGGAGCTCATCGAGGTTACCGATGTAGTCTGTGTCTAGTGCGGGAGTGGACTTGTGCCGAGCGAATTGGGAGGTGTAGTAGTTCATGCCGTAGAAATCACTTTCTGCTGAGCGAAGAAGTTTGAGCTCTTCGGATGTAAACTGTGGCAGGCGGTCTTTGAGCTGATCGCGCATGCACTTTGGGTAGTCTTGTCCTAGGCTTCGCAGAATCAGCATTTATGGTCCGCGCTGCATGGAATATTGGCATAACTTACAAGATGGGATTTGCAAACCACCCAATATGGAACTGCATCCGTCGCTCAGCAGCTTCACTATCTCGTGGGTCGCTGCTATCCCATGGCTCGTAGTAATCTCCATTCAATGAGATTCCTATTTGGCCTTGCTGTGATGCACGGAAGTCCTGGTTGTAGGCTGCGACGGCACGAGCGTGGCTCATGATGAGAGCCTTACCAACAATCCATGGCTCTGTTGATGTATCGCCTTCTGTAGACTGAGGATTGATGCTGCTTCGTCCTGGAGCATTGCCTCCAGTCGCATAGCCCTAGAAAGTATTGTTAGTAGTTGACTGTTGTCTTTTCCAAGAAATAACTTACGAATATTGAGACGATCCAAGGTTCATTGAGTGTGATCCAGTGCTTCACTCGATCACCGAACCTCTCATAACAAAGTCTCGCATATCTCTCGAAATCCTTTTGAGACTCTTCGACATCCAACCATCCACCATATCTCTCATGCAATGCTTGCGGTAGGTCCCAATGGTAAAGCGTGACCCATGGCGTGATACCTCTCTTCAGACATCCGTCAATAACCCTATCATAGAAAGCAATGCCTGCTTCATTAACAGGATCATCCCGTCCACCAAGAGGAATAACACGAGACCACGAAATTGAGAAGCGATACATATCGGATCCGTATCTTTTTAAAAGATCGAGATCTTCTTCAAGGCGGTGATAGTGATCACAGGCAACATCGCCGTTTGCACCTTTTGTTCGTGTTGGTTCAAGATGGCAGAAGACATCCCAGATCGAAGGACCGCGACCATCTTCAGCGACGGCACCTTCAATCTGGTAAGACGCCGTTGCGAAACCCAGTCTGAAGTCGTTAGGGAGAGAAGGCATTGTTGTCTTTGAACTTGACACAAAAGTCTCTAGTGCCCAAAACAAGTTACATACTTCGGCATTCTTTATACCGTAGAATTACGGGCCGATAAGATAATACCCAACTCGTCGTGATTGTCGATCGCGGTGAAATTCGGCTGATCCACTGGGTAGTTTCCCCGACGGTGAGGGGTTTCTTCGAATAGCGCGATGCTCTATTTCTCCGTTTTCCCGTAGCTTCATTGAGCAGACCATTCCCCACGGGGAAGTTGGAGGCTAGGTCGAAATGGGGCTTTTTCGCTGTAACCTTGGTTCATGGCATGTTTCTCAACCGAAATTCTCTCTTCTTCAGCGTTTCATTGTGTATATATAAGGATGCTAGAGATCGCCGAGTTTATCACAAGACTGTAAACACATCATCAGTCACACTTGACGACTCTTCTACATCTTGTTTCACGCCATCTGTCATAACGTCAACATGGCTCCGAAAGCGGCGCACGCCACTGAAGATATTCAGTCTCCCATCGACCTCACCACCGTTCCGCCGTTTTGGAAACGCAAGAATGGTATTCTTTTGTACTTCTTGCTTACGTCCTCGCTGTTTGCCAGTATGGCTCTTGGCATTGATGGGTAAGTCCACTACCAGCCGGCAAGTTGCTACACATACTGACTCATCGTGAAGCTCCATGACCAACGCTCTCCAAACGCTCGAGACCTGGCAAGACCGCTTCGGACATCCTACTGGTTCCAAGCTTGGCTTCTTTGGTGCTTCCAACGCCATTGGAGGTGTCATACCATTTATCTTCCTCGGTTGGATCAGCGATGTCGCTGGGCGTCGTGTCCCAACTGCCATGGGATCTATCGTCATTATCGCCGGTGTCATGGTTCAACTCTTTGCGACCTCCCTCAATATGTTCATCGGCGGCAAGATCGTTCTCGGAATTGGCTCCTCGCTTATCCAGATGGGTGCTCCAGTCTTAGTCACCGAGCTCTCGCACCCTAAGGAGCGTGTGCAGATCACGACGCTGTACAACACAAATATCGTGCTGGGCTATGTCATCGGTGCATGGGCGACATATGGATGTTTTCGCATTCCTAACCAATGGTCCTGGAAGCTCCCTACTCTCGTTCAAGTCATTCCATCGGCATACCAACTCATTCTCATCTTTTTCTGTCCCGAGTCACCTCGTTGGCTGATCGCAAAGGGCAAAGTCGAACAGGCGCGGGAGATTCTGATCAAGTATCATGGCGAAGGTGATTCCGACAGCGAATTGGTCAAGTTCGAATGTGCTGAGATTCAGCAAGTCATTGCTGAGGAAGCCGAGCAAAACATGACCTGGAAGGAATTCTTCTCATCTATCCCTAATCTCAAGCGTATTTCTCTCTGCTTTGCTACTGCGCTTTTCAGTCAGAGCTCTGGCAACCTGCTTGTCTCAAACTATTTGACCCAGATCCTTAAGGATACAGGCATCGAGGCTGAGAAGGACATCACTCTTGTCAACGGCATGGTTACTCTCTGGCAATATATCGTTGCTATCACCATGACTCTTCTGGTTGACAAGTTCAAGCGCCGCACCTTTTTCCTTGTGGGATCGGGTGGTGTCCTTGTCACGTTCATCATGTGGACCATCGCTGCTAAGCAGTATCTAGAGGGTTCTTTGGCGGGCGGACGAGTTGTGTTGGCTTGCATCTTCCTCTTCCAAGGCTTTTATACCTTTGGCTGGACAAATCTGGTCGTGACTTATCCTCTCGAGATCGTCACCTACCAAATGCGAGCCAAGACTTGGGCATTCGTGCTCCTCACCATTCAGGTCTCTTCTATCTTCGGTGGCTACGTCAACCCAATTGGTCTGGAGGCTATTGGGTGGAAGTTTTACATCTACTACTGTGTCTGGGTCGCCATCGTCTTCTTGGTCGTCTACTTCTTCTTTGTCGAGACATCAGGACCTACGCTGGAGGAGCTCACATATCTGTTTGAGGGTAAGGATGCCAAGCAGGAGATGGTCAAGGAGATTGAGGTCAAGAAGGAGGAGCACGATTTTGTTCACGAGAAGGGAGTCTAAAGAGTAACTTAAGGAGGAAAACGTGTGATAGTATTACAATGATCTAGTGTATCAATGAAGAGGTATGTCTCAATGCATCGGAGGCCTTAGAGTCCAGTCTCGTGAGCAGATCAAGGAGAACGGCAAAGTCACTACGCGCTCTAGCAGCGATAGGTGAAGACCCATTTCTGTGAATGATTTCCAGAAGACTCGCACCAGTGAGCCGTATCTTCTCGACCTTGGCAGAAACATTGCGTCAGCTTCACTAAATATGCAGCATGTCAGTGGACTTACATAAGGCTCGCCGTTGACTTGGAGTGACCAAAACGGAGCTTCTTGAATCACCCGCAGCATATCTCTCGCGATCTCCGTTTTGCGCAAATCCGAGTGCCCAATGTCCGATTTATAGTACGGAAGATTCTCCAACTTTTGCGTTATCACCATCCTTAAACAATGGATGGAGACCTGAAGATTAGCGCATTGGATGAGGAATTGTTTGGTAGTTTCCCTTGACTCATCGGCCAAGGCAGCGAATGTGTACGACTGCAGATATGGTGGTAGATCATCGAGACAGGTGATGAACCTGACATAAAGAGCGTCCAGCCGATCCTTTTCCTGGGCGCTGATCAATGGCTGAAGGTTTGACATGGTTAGGTCCTGTTGGTTTCGGTCCTGCATTAGTCGCAACTCGAGGAGCAGATCAGATGCATTTTGCCAGAGTCGCAAATTGGCGTTAAAGCCTTCAATGCAAGTTATCCGCACGACATCAGAATTCGTGACGAGATTGCCAGGGGAGAGAACAGGTGCTTCATCCTCAATGCCAGAAGGATACGACGTGGTTATTCCCGACTCGAATGAGAATTTGTGTATCGTAATGGGTCGATTGTTCAGGATGGCAGCTGATTTATCGCCCATGTACACGATCCAGAACGCTCGGCGTCGCAATTCAGCTTCAATCGGTTGCAAGCCCTCAAGCGAAGTTTCCAGGTTCAGTTGCATAACTTGCGCAAGTCGCGTGGCTTCACCAAAGATGTGCCACGAGTACTTGGGCTTTCCCGCAGCATGTAAGCAATTTGAGTGAAAATAGCGAATGGTGATTGAGTTGGCATTCGGATTCTCCAACTCAGCCTCAAGGTATTGATTGAGGCATGACCTCGAAGCATTGAGAAAGATATCGGCCACCGATTGACCCTCTGGGAATAAATCCTTCGGCAATAAGAACGCTGCCTCGGCGCAAACAGCAGTGATCAAAGTAAACGTCGTCTCCGGCCAAAGCTCCAAAACCCCCGTACTAAAATTCTCAGAAGGGTACTGCCCAAAATACGAAAGCGAGTCCCTCAAACTCGGCTCATGAACCAGCGGCGTTAGCGGGTAAAGGTACTCAAAAAAGAGATCAAAGCATCGCGTAACAAATTGCTGCAGATCATTCGTAATGAACGCTAGCGCTCGCGATAAATTCTGCCAGCGCTGGTGACTCGTTACATCACCGCTAACCAGCAAAGGCGGCGAGAGTCCGAGATCGACAGTGTTGGTTTCCCATTGTGACGACTGGGGAGGCGGTAATTCCGTTGTGGAACTGGCTGATTTTCTGGAGCGGATTTTGGGGCCGCGACGGGCGAGGGGGAGGTTGAAGGTGCATTGTGTGCCTGACTCCCTGCAGCTGGTGCAACGCTCGCCTTCTGTAAAGTCGCACTAAAGATTCCGTCAGTGGGTGAGTTTCGCCGATGGGAGAGAGGAGATTAGTACCTTTGCTTTTCGCCGACGACAGCGGTCACAGGCTCGATTCTTTTGGGCTGGCGTGTTTGTACCCGGAGATTGAGGAGAATCTGGCGTGGGGCTGGTCATTGTGTGAGATTGAAGAGGTGAAGAATGGAAGAATTGAGACGGGGAAATGCAGCGGTGAAATAGATTCTGTCGTGAGGTGATTCTCCATTTCCCCGTGAAGATCTATTCCCCTTTTGATGTTGGTGAGCCGACAAGCGGGGTTGAGTCTGGGGAAAGAAACCTTGTTTCTGGGCTCAATACGTACCCAAGTCGGCATTGGTTCATCCAAGATCCTGGAAATGTTGTGCAAGTCTTCATTTCCCATTATATAAAGACAGCCTCGTCATCTTCTTGGTCTCTCCAACCAGCATCGAGACGCCAATTGAGCTCGGAAACGACTGAGTCACTCATCATGAAGTCCTCGCTAAGCTCTGTTCTGGCTACGTTAGCCCTGTCTTTACCACTGGCAACGGCCTTACCTCAGTACTCCAACCCAAAAGCCCCATCTTGTCGCTTCGGTCTTGAATGGTCGCAAAAGGACGTCCTTCAACACACCGACGACTTCATCTGGGATCTTCTCTACTGGGAAGGTAAATTTCATCAAAACGATGTTGCCTACAACGCTCAAAATGGCATGTCCTATGATGGAACCCAGCTTGATTGGAAGACTGGCAAGCGCACTAATAAGCATACTTTCAGTGCAGCCAGCAAGGAGGTCAGTCATTCTATGGTCCTGAATACCCGACACCTTTACTAACGGTATGATTTAGGCACTGCAAATTATGCTCTATGCCCAGGCTATCTCTGGATCTAAAGAAGCTGCTCGTTTCTTGACCCCAGATAATCTCAAGGCAGCACCAGGTTTCGCTGCGTCAATCATGGAGACGAAGCTCAAGACTTATAGCCAATTCAACCAGACATATCCTGGCTTCGGTGGCTTTCTGCCTTGGATCAAAACTGACACCACAACAATCTCTCCCCAAGATGGTTGGGATGACCGTGTTCCTGGTCTGGACAATGGGTAAGTAATCGGACTTCTACTTCTTCTTCTGTGCTAACAATCTGTGTCCAGAGAGCTTATTTGGGCTGTCTATGCCTGTATTGAAGCTCTGCAGAAGCAGTCCAACCCCAAGTTTCACAAGATCGCCGACGCCTGGCAGACATGGTTCAACTACGTCGCCTCAACTGCCCCCAAGATCTTCTACATCGGCAAAGGAAAGGTCTGTGCTGTCACAGCCATCGGTGACCAGACGCTTTCTGTCAATGACAAGAAGCAATCTTATAAGTGCGAGTCAGAGACTTATCTCGACGACCCTTATGAGGGAGAGCTTTTGACCTACTTCTTCCAATTCTTCACTGATCTGTCCAAGAAGGACAAGCAGACGCTTTGGGAGTACAAGAGAGCCAAGTTGGAGAAGGCCGAGTATAACAAGGGTGGCGTTGGCCCTATCACTGTTCGCAAAGGCTTTTGGTTCTCTAGTCATGAGATTTGGAACCAGCTTGAGTTGCCATACCACGACGTTGATATTGTGAGGTAAGCATCACCAATCGCATCGGAAACGCCAAGCTGACCCTTTAGCCGCCTCTTCAAAAACGGCGAACGTGCTCGTACCTGCAACTCGGTGGTCACCAAGACCCCTGGTCTCTATGCCTCAGTCAACAACTCTACCGATCCCAAGACGGATGAGATCATCGGCTACATCTCACCTGCCGGTATTCCCTCCATTGCCAGCCAAAAGGATCAGGAGCTGGATGTTATTACTCCTTACGGTGTCTTCCCCGTTGTATTGTTCGACAAGGCTGTTGGCATGGCTTGGTGGAGGAACATGATCGTGGGAAAGAAGATGCAGAGTAAGTCTTACAGGTATCACGCTAATAAAAGTCGCTAACCACAATAAAATAGATCCTTATGGCAGCACAGAATCCACTCGCGTTGATGGCAAGGGCGTTTCAGCACTCGTGACCTGGGATAGTAAGGTCACTACTGTACTGTCCCTAATGAATGGTGTTGTGGATCTTGTTCGCGAGCGAATGAAGTCTGATGGTATCTACAACGAGTTCCTGAAGATCACAGAGGTAAGTTTTCCTTGATATATTTCTCATTGCTGTGCTGACAAGTCGTTCATAGCGTGAGCATGTTCGGGTGTTTGGTAATAAGCTCAAGGGTGAGGATATCGAGTTCTGTCTCCCCAAGAATAAGGTTCCCGACGCAGGGCTCAAGGACTTCACAGCTTGTCAAAAGTGAGCTAGGCATAACGTATTGATATCGAAGAAGGTCTTTGAATAGATATGGTGATTCTTGTACAAGTAACATCAAACTAGACCCAGAGTGACCTCCAAATATCTTTCTCGCGTCCATGAACCTCTTTTAGAAGCTTAGCTTCTGGCCTGCCTGTCCCGGAACCGTTGAAGCAACCTTTCCGGATCCCAGAAGCGTGAACTGGTACGGAATCTTGCTTGAGCTCATTGTCCCCTTCGGAGCCGTGTTTTGACTCTCACCACCAAGAACAACGTCTTCCGCAACAACATATCCAACCTCGGAGCTTGACTCGCTGAAGATGGCCTTCTTTCCAACATTGGTGAACACAGATGATTGGATAAGAGCCTGACCACCCATGCGGCTGTTGAGACCAGTGTCCATGGTATCATAGTACTGACTATGGGTTGCTTAGTGGCAAGTCAAAGTTGAGGTTGTATGTAAACTTACTTGAAGATATGTGCTGTGCCAAAGCGCAGAAGAGGGCCTCGACTTCTCACATTGTTGAAGTGGTTGTTGGCGTATGTAACACGTAGGGTACCAACGTCTTCAGCCGCATTCTTGTCGGAGTGTCCTACGAGCGATCCCTTGGACTAATAAATAATGAGAAAGCCTGTTCCAAGATTAGAATGTGAATTGGAAATGCTTACGTGGTCATGGAAGTAGGTATACGAGATGGTGACCCAGTCAGCAGCATGCGACAGATCGACCAAGCCATCATAGAAGTCCTTGTCGTCGCCTCTCACAGCGGAGAGATCACAATGGTAAACCCAGACATTAGTAGACTTCTGGATGGTGATCGCGTCACCGTAGTCAGCTTCGACCTTGGAGATCTTCATGTTGCGGACAATCACGTTCTTCTGTCCGTTGATGGTCAAACCAATACCGGTGAGGGCTATACAAAACTGTCAATACTACATCTGTAAAAGAATAGTGTTTACCCACAGCTACCGGTCTTGCCAATGATGGACTTGTTTGAGGTGACTTGGACCTTGGCTGCGCCAGAAATACTACCTTGCACGAAGATGATAGAAGGTCCGTCTGCTGCGGCTGCAGCGGTGAGCTCCGCGAGCGTCTTCACAGTGACCTGTGCAGCGCTTCCGCCTCCAGTTGTACTATTCGTATCAGAATCATGAGAATAGGCTCCGGGACAATTAGCTCACCCTCCATTCTGAGTGCAATATCCGATGTTGCACGGGTCATTGGCCGCAGCTCTGGCTTGGAGGCCAGCACCAGGAGCGGCAACAGCAAAGCTTGAGAAGAACAAGATATCAAGAAGTTTAATTTTGAAGAGGAATTCCGGAAGGGTCCAGTAACTCTCAGAGAAGTTGTTGGATGAGAGAACTGTCAAGTTGAGGATATACTTGCCTTTAAATACAACTTCACATCTAAACAAACCCTTATTGTGATGATCTACAAGCTTCGGACTGCACAGTTACCCCCAACGTACATCTATTCCCCCTTCTAATTTACTATTTCATGAGTCGTTGCGTTTCAGCAATAATAAGTAGGCAGTTGGATAAGCTCCGCTGATTGGTGGAAGATGTCGACGAGCTCTTCCGTTTGTTGATGCCTTCCCCCAAAGTCAATGCAAACCACCGACTGCGGTCTGCACTTTCTGTAACGAGCCTGGAAAGAAGGCTACTCTTGTGGTATTTGATGAGTTGCTGGAAGAAGGGACAGTTACATCACTCGGAAGTCCTTCCTCCGCGTGCTGAATCGGGGATCTTGTTTGTGGGGTAATGGAGGTCTGACAAGGCTTGGCGTAGTTGAAGGCTGATGAAGCACGAGATTCATAAATCTTAGGAGATAGTATCATTTCGGAGCTATCGGGTCTATTTGTGGTGCTCGCCTTGCTTGAATAATATCGTATTTGATAGCTGTTTGGGCTCATGGTCCTTTCATCGAGACAGATTACTGGGTTGGAGACTGTGATAGCATCAAGGCCCTGGTATATGAACATTTCCTAGGTCAGTAACTACAGATAATACATTTCTGGCACGTCTTTCTATACTATGTGCTAGAACTATGAAAGCCTGTTCTACGATGTAAGTCCTTATCCTATTTATCGTTGAGCTCTTATCTAATCTTATCCATCTGACTTGAGACTGATAACAAGATCTTGGTGTTGCAAGCTGGCTGGCTGGCAATCGACTGGCTCCCTGAACCGGCGAGACCAATCCAGAGATGCTGCCTGGTCACGAGATTCGGCATTTTCACATGCTTTTAGGCTTCCATCTGGCCACTGGCCAAGCTACCATCTGTGGATCATCGCACCGAACGATGCCTTCCAGCGTTCATCCGGGTGCATCACCCGACCACTAACGCAGGTCACTCCCATCCATCACATCCATCACCAGCTCCCACTATTGTCCAATCCCCTCCCCTAGAGCCAAGCTCATAGCGCGCGACTTATCTATCGAGTGGGTGGCTCACGCTTATCGTTGATAGGCTTTCCCCGCAGCCAAGCTTAAGTCCCTTAGGATCTTTTGTTGGCGTGTAATCCCTGTCATGAACGCATCATCACCTTCCCAATTCGAGAATCTCCGAAGATAGTCGAATGCTTAAAAGGTTATTTAACTGGCCGATATACCGCGTCTTGCTTCTGCAGGTTTCTGGGTGGAACTTATCGATACTGATGCTTTTATCAACATATCACGTCGTGCCAATCACTCTCGCTGCTTGCGCTGCGCTTTTGAACATCCCAGTGGTTTTAGCAGCCATGGCGGACCGAAAGGTAAACAAAATGTAATTTTCTGATAGAGCATCTGCTTATGGAAATCCTCAAGGCTATCATTTACGACTTCGAGAAGTTGGAGGATTATCAACAGAGAAATGAAACCGTCCTCGAGTCAGTACTGCATCATCATGGATGGACTACTAAGCTAATTACCATATTAGCATCGTCAAAAAGGACACTGGTGTCGATTTCTGGAGGCAAACACGAACAATTCCCCCCACTTCCTATCCTCCGTAAGCATGGCACTCCTGTTCGCTGCACCAGATCTAACGGGCTTGATGGCAGGCCGATGACTTTGGAGGCTATTGAGACGCTGAAGGAAGTCAGAGGCGTGATCGTAAAGGATGCTCCTACTGAGGAACTGTAGCTTATTTACCCTTAAGTTGTTTCAGAAAAGAGCATTTGTTAGCAGACTGATAAGTGTAGTTATACTTGTCTTTAAATTGTAACCTGTTGGTTTTCGCTCGCATGTTTATGGAGAAGTCGACCTGAACATCTCACTGTGTGTCTAATTTGTTTTCCTATTTATTCTGTCGTCATTGTCGATTTTCTCACATCATCAATCAAACATTCAACTCTCCCAGTTCAAAAGGCCTTCATATCCATATACTTAATCGATAGCTAGTTATATGGTAACGCTTTAGGCTAAGAACATAGATACTGGGGAAACGATACCCATACTCGGATTACTTCACGCACAGAGAACGTCCAACTTAATACATTATTCAGAGTCTCGGTTCTCTATGTTGATATAAGCTCTCAGTCACAAGTCTCAATCATTCTGGGTCACTCCACACGACTCGCAGAGTGTTAACAAGGTACATAGATCTAAGAACATAACAGTCTCTAATTGCTTTTCATACTGATAGACATTTCACGTTGCATCAATCGAAATAAATATTCCATCAAATTTTATATTCAAATTAGGCTATCTAGATTGCTATGTTACTAGCAACCAGGACTAAGATCCAACCGAAACCAACTCATATCTTCTTAACTCGTCGGAACCTGTTTGGGAAACGGGTTCCGTATCCAAGACTCAGGCTAGAGAATATCCGAGGAACATCTCAATGCTTCCAACAAGGTGTTTAAGCATAGGTGTCAATGAAAGAGCGGAGAGCACCAACACTGGCATAGACACCAGCGTAGTTGGGTCGGGCACATCCGTTACCCCAAGAGACAGCACCGATGAGAGTGTTGGAGCTGTCGACGATGGGACCGCCACTGTCACCCTGGCAAGAGTCCTTGCCGCCGGAAGAAACACCAGCACAGAACATCTGGTTGGTGATGGCGGAGGTACCATACTGCTGTCGGCAGGTAGCACGAGAGACGATGGGGACAGTAACCTTCAGAAGGTTAGTGGGAGTAGAGCTGCTGCCCTCAGAGGTAGCGCCCCTAGTTGGGAGTTAGTAAATGGTATCCCAGATGTCAGAGAACGACTTACCAGCCAGCAACCGTGGCAGAAGATCCAGCGGCAGGGTCAGAGCCGGAAGCAGCCAGGCGAGCATAGCCGATGTTTCCGCTAGCGGCGATTGAAGTAGAGAGCTTCAGAATAGCAAGATCGTTGTTGTTTCCGCTATAGCTAGGGTGAACTCTGACGGAGGAAAGCGACGAGGTAACACCACCAGAAGTGCGAGACTGTTAGAAACGTTAGTTATGCCGCTCCTATCCCCTCAAAGACTAGATGACTTACAAGACTGCCAGCACGGATCTGGAAACCGCTCTGAGCGTATCCGGAAACGCAGTGGGCAGCAGTCAAGACGGTGTTGGCGTTGAGGAGAGAACCTCCGCACCATGGGCCACCGTTGCGGCTGATGCTGACGATGAAGGGAAACTCGCCAGCGCTGGCAGAAGTGCCACCAACGATGTTGGGGATCTCCTGAGGAGCGGCGGCAGCCAGGGGAGCAACAAGTGCAACGACGGAAGCGAACTTGACCATGGTGAAGAGATAGATATCCAAGAGATGAGAGTTGAAGAGTGAAGAGTGGTTGATGATAGACTACTTGGAATAGACTATCGTCATCCTTTTATATTCGAGAATCAACATAGCTACGGATGTTGTTGTGTCTTCTTACCTGCCTCTCTGGTTACTATCCCGCGATAAGCTTGCTTGGTTGTATCTTCGGACTTTGCGAATAGGCGGACCTGCCTTTCTGGTACTAAGCTCCGTTGTTCCGTAGTCTAGTTCGGCATTTAGAAGAAGCATTAACCTTATCATTCTCCCGTGAAAGTGATCGGCATATAAGGCCCTTGGCAGCAGGGGTCAGTATCCCGATGAGGAAAGTCGATAACTCTATCGCCAATAACACTGTGGATATGACGGATAAATGGGACGAAAGGTAAGCACTGGACGAAAAAGAGCTTCAAGATGAATGTAATTATGAAGCTGGTAAGAGCAGTTGAAGAGCTGATCTACTGCATGTCTTTGATCGGCTTATTCTCCCCAAGATCTACGATGAATGCCGAAGGATCATCGCGTCAGCATCCGTATAGACCAACCGGAGTTATTTAGCCCGAGGAATCGCCAAGCATCAAAGCGCATCTGCACTACTACTCTGGGCGGGGTTCACTGCTATAATTCGGTCATGCACCATCAATCACAATGGCCCAATATTCTGAAACTGGAAACCGTATAGAACTTTTGTAGCCACCACCACGCAATAGCAGCCCTGCGATAACGCACGCATCAACCTGCATAGGATACAACCTCTGTGGCCAAGTCTGTCACCTAGTTGCCAGATGCACCTATGGCAGCGCTTATGCCAATACCTGTTGCATCCTATTCCATCGCCTACCTTCCAAACATAGCATCTATCTCCGTCTTATCTTTTCTTGTCGATCCTCCAAGGCCTTCTCGAATGTTGCGGGATATTCTCCCGCTATGCTTTACTGATTCAGCTTGTAGATCTTTGCGAATAGATGCCCTGATCTAGAGCTGAGGTATATCACTTTTGGAAGGTACTTTTGATTGGAGAGCGCGTAAATCAAGTTTCGAGGGGTGCTAGACGGACTTTGCATAGTTTGAAAGAGGAAGGAGGTGAAGATGGATGAGGTTCATGATCTGATGCTCACCGTATCTTTCAAGGATCGATATGTCGTGTCGGAAGTCTCCACCGTCAAAGGTTGTAATAATTCGGCACTATGATCAAAGTTCCTCCGAAGGGCTTTGTTGCATGGCTCGCATATGGACTTTCTAAGATTGGGGACAATTGAGGCCCGAGACACTCGAATTACCCAGCAGACTGCTCCGGTACGGATGTGAATCGTGCGATTGGCTCTGTCTGATATTTGTTCGCCTCGTGTTCGATAAACCTTGATTAATCTGAGGAATCATTTAGAACATGATGAGCTTGTCAAAAAAAGGCGGCTTGGGTGCGCACTGAATTGGTCGAATCTCATGACTAGAAACCATTATTGGCTGAATGAGTCAAATGCGGAATGTGAAAGCGATGCATAGAGTTGCAGTGAGTGATCAATTGGTTGGAATTAACACGGCTTTGCTGGAACTTTATTCTAAAACAGCCACTTAATGTTTTAACATAGCGTGACAAGGCGTCAATGCGCTGTGATGAGTTTATGAATCATGCAGCACAATACTAAGCATTTTTCATGTGCCCAGCACTCAAAGTATTAACATACCGTCTGCAAACAGATTGCCATAGTATAATATCCAGCCTATATATTGTAAATAATAATAATAAATCAGGACTCCGAACCCCACAATCGAAGCTGGGCATAATATACAATCTTCAATGATCAACACATGCCCAAAATGCAAAATATCAATACAGGGTAGGGAGGAATACGATGTTTGTTGGCAATCCACTAGCGATTACGCCACTAATTTCCCTCGCCAAAAGCTGAGCCCCAAGAGCCAATAATCGTGGCGCCGCCCCTGACAACCCCTGTAAAAAACCAACGGCCTCAGCTCGAATCGCGCTGGCACTATCGATAAAACCTTTCTAAAAACACTCAACTAACGAGGCGCTTGACATTGTTTGGGAAGACTAGTTATCAATAGCTTCAGAAGGATCTACACTAAATAATAATCCCCAGGCCCAACACGAGGTCGATAGCGCAGAATTTGTCAGGGGAAGAGAATGATTAAAGCCAGGCCCCCCCCAAATCTCTTTTTTCCAGGTTGTCGCTTTTTTTTATTACCCAAAAAATCACGATTGTCGTAGAGATGGCTCGCCATTTCGTCCGTTCGTTTGTCATTGCTGCGGCGCTCAGCCCCTTCGTTAATGCTGGGCCATGCCGCCCCTCTTCGACCTCAGTGGCGGTCGTTACGACTACTTCTGAGACCAGTGTCGCGACGGGTTCTGCTACAACCCACACGAAGGAGTCAAGCTTGACTGAGTCTTTGTCTGGTACCTCAACCGAGACTTCTGTCACTGTTAGTGAGAGTGCCTCAGCCACTGGCACTTCCACTGAGACCGAGAACGAATCTACTACCGAGTCTGCTTCCGCGACCTCAACTGAAACCACTCTCGCTACCAGCAAGACTGAGTCTGGTTCCACCAGCGCTGAGCAGTCGACCACCACGGGTTCTGCTCTCCCAACTGACATTACCACTACTGCCAGTGAGAGCGACTCATCCACCGGCACCACCCTAGCTGCCACTACCTCGACTGAGTGTACGGAGCCAGAGCCTCCTGTCTATGATGACCCCTTCACTCACTACACCACTGAGGAGGCCGCCGCGACTACATCTGAAGCCGCTACCACTACCGAAGCTGTGGTTAGCATTGTCCCGAGAAACTTCATTCGAAGAGGTCACCCAGAGATATTTGTCAGGGATGCCACCAGCGATGCGGCTCCCGACAACAGTGAAGATGCTACCACTACTACCGCAGAGGCTACCTCCACTACCGAGGATGCTACTACCACTTCGGGAGAAGCTACTACTTCTGGGGAGACAACTGCCACTTCTGAGGACACCACTGCCACCACTGAAGGTCCTACCACCACAACAGAAGAGGCTGCCACTACTACTGAAGAGACTACCACTGCTTCCGAGACTGCTACCGGCTGCATTAACAACATGCAGAGACCAACACCTGAGGGTGCCGTCTGCGGATCAAGAGGATGGGTTCAGGGCACTTCCCGCGACTGGAGATACTTGGGCGAAGGCCCAAATACCTCTGTTCTCGATTGCTACACGGCCTGTCAGCAGAAGAGCAACTGTGTGACATTCCTTTACGAGAAAAACGCCCAGTGCAGTCTCTATATGGGTACTGTCACTCAGCTCAGCTCCGACCAAACTGCTGTCAAGACGTATGAGACGCGCTGCTTCTGCGATACTGGCATTGACCCTGCTCCGACCTGCTCATTCGACACCGCCATCATCAATGGCGGTTTCGACAACGGCAAATTGTCTCCATGGGAGGAGGATCCCAATCCCGGTGGCAAAATTCCTGTCGCCTTGAGACCCGTCCCTGGTGGTGCGGATGGTACGTCCTATCGCCTCCAGACTGGCCAGTTTGACTTCGACAAGAGCATGTGGCTTTATCAGGATATCAAGGCCTGTCCCGGCACCAGATTCTACTGCAGCTATAAGTGGTGGTGGGATGAGTACTACGCCATCCTACAAAACAATGGCAACAGGCTGGTTCCCTATGTACGTGTTTACCAGGACGACTCAAACTACTATATCGGAAACAGATACCCCACCGGTCCGTCCCAGACAAAGACATGGATCAACGCGAATTTCCAATTCACTGTGCCTGACAGTGGAGAGACTAGGATTTGGTTCGTTGCTAGCAGTCCTCAGGGTGAATGGATCAACAATAGCGATGATCCTTGTACACCCGACTGGGTTCATCGACCCAACTCGTTCGCGTTGGACTCGGTCTACTGCAGCAGCTAGAAGACAACAGATAGATTACTGTTGGGTTCAAGCATGTTATTTTAGAAATTCTTTGTGAATATATTTAATACTAGTATATTTTCCCGCTTATGCTGGCTCATTCATGTCTGATGTTACTCGACCTGTCACCCTGGTACATTAGTTAGTCTATCTTTGGGCTAAGCTCATACTCCTTATACTATGGCCAAAAGGTATCTCTGATGCAGGTAATTATGCTTTGAAGTCAGGCAAGTTCCATAGAGCTCCGATCTTGACGGGCTCAGCTGCAAATGAGTGTGCTTTTTATTTTTCCCGAACGGCCGACAAGCCTGAGGACTTCACCGACTTTTGCTCGCCGCACTTGGGAATCCTGCAGTGGGCATGAACTGAGTATGATTGACTAAACCAAAGCGGTTGCGGCGAACTAGGCATCTATCTCGTGCGATTGGTTCGCGAGAAGGGTCGACGCATAAAACTAAAATCGACCTGTCTTATAGGGACAGACTTCCTTGTGGACTGGCTCTCTCGCCTTGTGCGTCGCCATTGCTATCTTTATGGCTTTAAGTGCCGCCTACGGGCAGGCTGGATAGAGTAAAATGGCTAGAGCAAGAGCAAGTATCGCCTTCATCTTCATCTACTCTAGGACATTTGCCATCTTCTTCCGTAATGATCTACGTCGTTCCGTCAGAGCTGTTTCCAAAATTCTTTCGATCAAAGGGCATGGCCTTTTCTTTGCCGTCCAAATCTGTCGTCGCTATCGCTCTCAGTCAAATAACACCTTTGGCGCTCGCCGAAGTCAGCTGGAGGTTCCATGCTCTCTTTATCGCCTGTAACACTGCTGCCGCTGTCCTATACTTCTTCTTCCTGCCTGAGGCCGGTGGTAAGACCTTGGAGGAACTTACAAATCTCTTTAGTGATCCTGTGATGGTGAATATGCATGCCAATATTGGGAAGGATACTACCATTGTTGTCCATGATGAAGGCAGCGAGCCTCGGAGCTAGGTAGACCAGTCTCTACAATAGGGAAAGTGAGGGTTTGCCGGAATCTCGAGGCATTTGATTGATGATTTTTAGTATAGTTTGAATGAATGACTTTCGGACCCAATTACGTCCCCGTAATGTTGAATTACTTCGTTGAGCGGCCAAATGAGTGACATAAGATTCCCCCCTTATCGTTTCCCTCTCCAAACTTCCTACCTACTACCTCCTCCACGATGATCGATCTTGTATGGAGTGACCGCAGATCATGTGTAAGCGATAAGCTGTTTCGCCTGCTGTCGTTGGGTAATGGTTACTTATATAGCATGACTGAGGTTCACTAACCATTCCATCGAAGTGCTTGGGTTTAGTCCTGAAGTCGTTGAGTTAGAACCTCAACATCTATGCTTAAGGTGTGAGGCCACGTTCAATTTGATTCAGTTAGGTACAGAGCCCATTCATCTTCAAACTCAGCCTTCACCGATGTGAATGCGAGCAGAGACTTTGGGGGGCATGTCAAGACTACTCCGCAACTACCTCCGAATTCCTCCGTACTCCCAATCCATGATCCAGAAGGCTCGCCTGAATAGCTTCTCAAGAGAAGTCAAGACCGAGTCCGAATGCGAGGCAAGGCGCGCCACGGAAATACCAGAGCTGATGCTTGCGTCGCGCGCCGTAGCTCGTCGGGGGACCCGCTCCTGGCTTCTCTTGAGAAGGTTACCCAGGCAAAACTCGGGATCATGGGTTGGGAACATGGAGGAATCCCGAGGTAGCTGCGAAGGCACCTATAAAGATCAAGTAAGTTATATAGGCAAGGGGAGTAGAACTTTACCGAGGAGAGACGGCCATGCTGCGTGAGACCAAGACGGTTCATAACTCGAGCGAGAGCATCGCGACCGCCGTCAATTTCGACCGCCCCGAGAATAGCCTCGACAGCCGTCGCGACCATCCCAGAACTGACCCTAGTAGTCCCCCCATTCATGTTGATGCACCGGTGAAGGCCGTTCTCCCTACCAACTCTCGTCAAGTTTTCATTGCTGATGAGGTCGCGACGGAGCGTGGTCCAGCAATCTTGAGAATCAGCTAGATACAACGTCAGATAGATTGGAGCACGATCACTCACGCTTTGGCAGTCCTTCCTTGATCCAGAGGCTGCACAAGTAGGCTGCAGCTGCGGAGTCACCGTAAACAGCGAGTCGATCATTCTTGGGCATCTTTTTGAAAGAACCGTCCATGACACAGACAGACATGGAGTCGGCGGCTGTGTTCAGTGCTTGGGCGCAGAGAGACTTGGAGTTAAACTCGTAAGCGATAATAGACTCGCACTCTACGACCTTTCGACTGAACCTCGGGCAGGATGTCATGATTGCGATGGTTTATTCAAGGTTTGATGCTATGGTGGGATTGTAAAATTGTAAAATTGTGAAGTTTGATGAGGAGCGGTGAAGAAATGTTGAACTGTTTTGCTGTCGACGATGTCATGGATGAGGGGTACATGCATAGACATGTATCATTGGCTGACTTCAGCTGGTTGCAGGCCAGCACTGCATTTGTTAGTGTTTGTTAGGATATACCGCTACATGACAGCCTTGCTCTCTCTCATCATCAAGTGTTTTCCATCAGTTGTCATTGCGGCGAATGCTAACTCAAGCCGTAGGTCAGCATCATTGCTCGGAAGATAGTTCACGCGCAAAGCTCTATGGACCACTGTCATCGTTTGTGAGAAGCATAACAATTGAAGAACAAAGAAGAAGGAGAACAAAGTTGAAACAGCTTTATACTGACTTCCATCGTTGACTTGAGTATATGCATCGAGCTAAATGGGTCGGGGTTATGATTCTCTGTGTTATTAGTTGTAACGAGCCTATGGCATTGCAAATTCTGTCGTTTTTACCCAGCACAGTCTGTACCAGTCTTTCGCTGTATTTGTCAAGGGGAACGATGGAATAGGTAGGTATCTTGGTCTGAATCAGTACGCCCAAGTCAATGACTCTTCTAACCAGCCCGCACCCGCTGCTCTTACGAGGAACAGCACAAACTCCAAGCTATCACATTTAATTCGTCCTATTGGTTTCGGCGTAAAGAACGTGAGATCTATACAACTAAGTGTCTTTGTTTCCGACTGATCCGAAGCAGTGGTTTCGTAAACAGTGCCGGCTATCATCTCCCTTACTAACCCCTTGAGCATTTAAAGATGCAAGGCAACTAGGCCAATGGTACCTTAGATCGGACATCTCGGCTCCCTCCTGACTGGCTATGTAGGAACTGTCCATATTAGAGATCAGAAGCGAATGCTTTCGGCCTGAGTCTGTTTCAAAAATGTCATCAAGTCGGCTCCATACCTCGCTCGTATCGCCAAGGCTCTTCACGTGAATGGCACTTCTGATCAGCATGAGTGCCAAAACAAGCTTTCCAGGAGTCGGGGATTAAATCGCCGGTCTAGATTGTCTGCCCCAAAGGACCATCTTTTGCAGTATTATTGGTTGCCGTGCTGTAATCTGCCTCGGGCCATTATTATATGTGGAGATCCCAATGTCTAAGCCTCATGATGATGACTACCATTTTTTATATTGACTTTCGGAACGTGCCGGTAGTCCCAATGCCCTGGTCAAGGGAGACGCTCGGCAGCGATATCCGCTCCGTTTTAGCCGCTTTTTTTGCTGAGGAGTATCATGATGCGCTGTTCGGATCTGGACTGTTCGATTTGAGGGCATCAAGAGTCCTGGGGGTGCGGAAGGGCGGTCGTCCGGACTCTAGGGAGGACGCGTCATCTCATAGCTTCTAGCAGCCCACAGCTCTTGAAGATCTATGGCGGTAAAGCTCCTGGGATAAGAGAGTGATGATATACGGAGTAAAATTGCTTTGTTTGTATCAAGTATCAATTCTATCATTACTTGCCTGAGGCCGAGCTTTGGGACTTTTGCTTGTAACGCAAAGTTTCCGTGTTGATTAGGCCTTGCAAGGTCTTCTGTCTAGGTACTTGCCAGATGGCCTTTTATTTTGAGTTCCAATAATAGTAGTAACATCATGTTTGCCAATTAAACGTCCTTGATGTAGGCGGTAGTAATACCGGACCAGCAACTTGAAGTTTGGCGAATCTGATTGGACCTCTCGTAACGCGGGCTGAAGCATAGCCCCGTGAGTGGCTTCAATCAAATCTGGGGTAATTCAGGGCGAAAGGGGCATTGCATTGTAAATTGGTCAAAGTATCGAATCGTGAATACGAACAATGCAAGGCAGCTCGGTAGTGACGGAAATTTTCCCCACTTATACAGAGTTGACATAAAGGCACAGCTAGCTCTAGCAGTGGCAGTGCTCCATGTTTTTATGACAGCCCTGTCAGCTTCATTGCCGATCAGCCGTACAATCCCAGTGTTTGACTAGGAGGCCGATATCCGAGACGGGAAGTTTCAATATTCACAGTATACATGTGCTCGACGTTCAAGGGAGCTCAGGGAGCTTCTGCATAAGCCAAGAGGTATATAACCTTGTGAGCTCCCCAGCATCTTATCATATCATTCGCAAACAAAACAACTCTCTCATCCATCCTCTCAACACAAGCCAATATCACACACAGAACTACCAACTCAAACCTTCATCATGCTTCTCAACAAGGCTTTCCTCGGCGCTCTCCTCGCCATGGGCACAGTCGCCGCCCTCCCCAACCCCGACGCTGAGCCCGCTGATCTCGAGGATCGCAGCATTCTCCACCACTGCGGCAAGCACGCTTCGTGGGATCACGCCAAGAGCGAGTGCGTGTGCCACGACTCCGGCAAGGTCTACACCAAGAAGCACCACAAGTGCAAGTGCCCCAAGGGCGAGAAGTGGCACCACGTTGAGAAGAAGTGCAAGAAATAAACGCCTGCACTAGACGCCTCTACGATCACGACATGTCCACTCCAACATCCATCGCAAAGGAGTTCATATACTCGACAGATTTATATCTCATAGGCGGACAACTGAGTTATACTGGCGATTTGGCATGGCTAGAAGGATTTCGGAAGGCTATTGTGTAACTGTACTGTTTATATATCGCGTCAAGAAACATATCCCTTTAAATAAGTCCATTTTACCTTTCTTGTCCTATATGGCCCCTTCAATACTCTTTAGGCTGAATAGGAAATATTCTCATACTCACGATGCCGAAGAGCCGTGCTACTGCATACTAGAACCGAATATCAGCATCAAAAGCGTCCTAGTGCCATGAAATCATCAAGTCGGTCCGAATAACATACTGATAAAAGATCTCAAGCTTAAGTTGAGAAAGTCTGGGGACCCCAGGTTTTATTTTAATTGCAAGTTCCCATTCTTCAATATCCGACATGAAGATCGTTGCGGCGCATTTCGTTACCGCTCTACTGTCCTCCAGCGTGTTAGCATCAACATGTGTATGTGCCTAGGGGGAAACATAATAAAGTGATGATAGCTGACAGCTCCAGTGTCATCAATTGAAGGGAAGCCTCGGCGATAAAATCAGCTTTCCTGATACAAAGAGCTACAACGCCACGCTGAGTAGCTATTGGTCGAAACAAGAGTCTGCACTTCACCCCAACTGCGTTCTACAGCCTACCACCGCCCACGATGTCGCCGCTGCCCTGAAGATAATTAGCAAACAAAAAGACTGCAAATTCTCAATCAAAGGCCATGGCCATGCTCCTGCAGCAGGCTTCGCCAACTTCAACGGCGGCGTGACCATTGACATGACAACTCTCTCATCCGTGTCTCTCAACAAGAAGTCAGCCATTGCAAGCATCGGCGCAGGTGCAAAGTGGCTCGACGTTTATCAGCATCTCGACCTCTCAGGCGTACAAGTTGCGGGTGGCCGAAACGGAAATGTCGGTGTCGGAGGCTTGCTCCTTGGGGGAGGAATATCTCACTTCACTACCCAAGTCGGATGGGCTTGTGACAAAGTAGTTAACTATGAGGTTGTTCTCGCCAATGGTACTCTCATTAGCGCAAACAAGAAAGAGAACTCAGATCTATTCCTTGCTTTGAAGGGAGGGGGAAACAACTTTGGCGTTATTACGCGCTTTGACGTTGAAACGTTTCGGCAAGGCGACATTTCTACGACTAGCATCTCCTACGATATTAGTGAGAGGGACAAGGTGTTCCAGGCTTTTACAGAATTACTCCACTCATCTACATACGATCCTTCAGCATCGTTAGTTACTAGCCTTCTTTACAGCTCCGCTTCCAAAGCGTGGTCATTGTCAGCTTCAGCTGTATACACCAAGCCAGTCTCCCAACCAAAGATCTTCGAGGGTCTTTCGAATGTACCTCACACGAAGCTAGTTAACAACATCACGAAGTTGGCGGAGTTTGCTAACGAGAAGGATACACCGCCATTGTAAGTTCCCATTTTGACCTCGACTGAACGACTCTAACAGACATAGAAACTGGCTTTTTGCGACGTTGAGTCTCAAGCCCTCCGCACAGAATATGCAATATATGTTTGAGACCCTCAACAAGACGATCTATTCGTTCAATCCACAGGACGGCGTGACATGGAGTATCGCCTTTGAGCCGTTGGTAGCAGCGATGCTGAAGGGTTCCAAGCATACCAATGTCCTTGGCCTCAAGTCCGCACATGATGGCTACAGTATGTAACCTTTGAACCATCTCATAAACATGTGCTAACAATTATAGTTGTTCTTGTCTCAGCGCTATGGCCAAACTCAGCTGTCAACTCGAACGTTGAAGAGACAGCGAAGGAGGTACTGTCAGTATGGGAAGAGGATGCTCGTGCAAAGGGTCTGTTGCAGATGTTCCGGTACCTCAATTACGCTGCCCCATACCAAAGGCCCTTTGAGTCATACGGAAATGATGAGCTGGAGTTTCTCAAGTCGGTTAGCAAGAAATATGATCCTGCTCAAATCTTGCAGAAGAGAGTGGGTGGCTTCAAACTGTGAACTCAGTGAGAACGTCTATGGCAGGCAAGAAAACCTAGGACCTTGGCCCTAAGCGATAAAGGTATTTTGGTGAATCTAGCCAAGCTTAGCTGACTCTTTGCTAAGTTTATTTAAGCATCTTCTTTTCGAGTCTGAAGTTTTCTTACTATCTAAGGAACGCGTTACAGCGTCTAACTCGAAAAGGATATCGAGAGTAGTGACAGCACTCGTGATTCAGCGCATATGAAAAGCACAGGGAAACAGGCTGTCAAAGCTTCCAAGCAAATGTTCTAGTGTACATTTGGTGTATCTCATGTATCTCGATCTACTAGGTATCACATCTATGTAACATAGCATCCTAAACCCTCGCCGCCTTCGACTTGAATCCAAACGCACCAAAAAGCATCATGAAAATGCAAGCAATCATCATATACAAACCTTGACCAACAAAACAAACCGCTGCAACAGGGTCGCCAGCGCCTCTTCTAACCGCGCCAAACATCCACTTTGCATCTTTCTTCGCCTCGCCGACAGCCCATGTCAACGGTGACGGCTTAGCAGGTCTCTCCTTGATCTTGGGTCTTGAGCCAGGGAATTCAGCGACGCCTTTCCTCTTGCCCTCCAGATCTTTGAGGGTGAGGGTGTGATTCTCATGCTGGCGGTTGCGCACGCTTTCCTTTGTAAGCATACCACGAATAGTCTCTTTTTCGGAGGCCGTGTTGTGGTTCCACCATTCTTCGACGGCGGTGAACATGTACTTCTGGATGGGTGTCTTGTGGCGAGGGAAGGCGGGATGATGCATGATTGTGAGGATCTGGCGGATTGTTTCTTCTTCATTGCGGAAGGGATCATCCCAGCATTTGACGACCTGTTGCGTTGTCCAGTTTGTAGTGACGGAGGAGACAAGGCCTGCGGGTTGGTTGAGGACGTTGCTGAAGTGATCCTTTGAGATGTCCGAATGGCTAGGATCAGACCCATCGCCGTCGAGATAGACCTCAGCAGACGTAGACTTGGCAGCCTCAGCATCGACGCGATCTTTCGCTGCCTTGAGTGCATTGCGCAACTGCATGATAGAGCTCTCAATCATGAGCGACAAGTACTTGAAGACAAGCTGGTCCGTCCATTTGCCCAGCTGCGTGCTCGACTCCTCCGACAGCGGCTCAGCATCATGTTGCTCTGTGCGCTCTTGTATCCATTTCTTGATTCGATCGTGGAGGTAGAAGACAGGTTCGATGGTCTGCCAAAGCTGATTGGCGTCGAGGCTACTCGCGACTGTCGAGGTTTGTTTGTCTTCCTCGGCTTTCTTGAAGAGCACGCCGACGGTCTCGAGCTGTTGGAGAATCGGGTCGTTCGTCTTGGAGGCTAATTTACTAATCGCTTGGATCGCGGCTTTGAGGAGGTCGAAGATGTGCTGAAAGGCGATCTCGCCGAGGTTCAGTTCCTGTTGGCTGTCAGCGTGGACATGTGAAAGGAGGGAGTCGGCTTGCGCACATTCTCAAGGTTCTCTAGTGAGCCTTTGCACTGGAGAATAGCCATGTCGTCGGCTTCACCAAGAATACTGTGGAAGATGTCGAGCATTCCGAAGGTGCCGGTCACGATGGGCGGGACCATATGGCTTCTCCATCGTGGGGTCTTGACGCGACAGGCTTCGCCGACAAAGGCAAAGACGTCGTGCTCGCCGAGTTCATGCAGGCAAAGTTCCGTAAAATTGCTATGTGCCGAAAAGTCTTCGAGGGTATGAAGCGCAGCGCCAAGATGAATGAACGCTTCCTTTTTGGACTTTGGATCCTTATCGCGCCCGAGTCGAATGCACTCGCGTAGCTCTCGCGTGACGTAATCAGCAGATGTATCCCAGCCTTTGCCCGAGTTCGCGATGTAGTTCTTCATGCCCGTCTTGGGATCAAACTCGAGTTCGCGTGGATCCAAAGGCCCTCTGAGCCTCTCGTCAATCTCCTTGGCATTACTCGGGTATCCCTTGGGGTTGTCAATATGCTCCACGTGAGTGTAACATCCCAAGCGCTCTCGCGTCACCTCAAACTCGTCGGTCGCGAAGCCAAACTCCAAGAACCCCATAATGCTAACAATAGCTCTGAGAACCGGTTCAGGAACATTGTCAAGGCCTGTGGTATCGATGATCTGCGAAAAGTCTCGTAGCCAGTTCCCAAAGTAGATTTGTCGTCGCTCGAGTGTTGAAAATCTGTAGTGCGTTACGAAACTGGCCGGGAGGTACCGAAGAGCTTCGACGATGTCGCCATGACGCCAGACATAGCCGTTGAATTCGCTAGTGCCTGCTACTTCGCCTGCTCCAAAGGCTGCGACGCGGTCGGCGAACAGGAGGCATACGAAGGCGACGAGGAGAAGTCGTATTGCCAATGCCATTTCGACGGAATGAGATGTGACGTCATAAATGCATTCAAGATTGACAAAATGGAAGGATCAGCGTCATCGATGTCTTGGTAGGGTTTTGCTTCCGGATTATTTTATCCCCGCGCCGCTTCATGAATCACGAGCATGGATCAAAGAATAACGGAAATAAACAGAAACTGCCAGTGATAACATCAATTTTATGTCCGTGATAGAATAAGGCCATTGTCAATTATGCACTTCATCACACTTTATAGTTGCTTTCTACAGCTTCGCACTCGCTGATAAAGTGAAGATATTTCGGCCGTCAATAGATCTGATCACATGACCCTTCATACCAATCGGCTCGCCATTAGCACTCGCAAGAGTTGCCAGCGTATGTTCATCGCCATGGTTTGCAATGAATCTCTGTCCATTCTCAACCATCCTTCCTATTACATGACCGAGCTTGGGTCCCTTTCGATCATAGTCCACAGTGTAAGTCTGTAATCACGTTAGATTGATGTAAGTGATTGGAACATGACACAAACCTCAATCACAGCTTCGCCTTGTGCTGTTGGGGTAAATGCTGGACCTTGAGATACATCACCATTGTCAAGAACTTCTCTTTTCACATAAGTGGAGGCACTGCGCCGTGGCTGGGCTGATAGACAAAGAGCATATTGCCACGATAGAATGCCTCCGTTCGCAAGTACCAGGCCGTTTTGATGCTTTCGGCTTCGAATGACTCTTGTCATCTCGGCGATTGCCTATCGAGAACCTTTAGAAGATGATCATTAATAAAACTAGAAACGCTTACGTGAAGGGAGTAATTGTTGCCTGCACCGCCGAACGAAGTAAGACCACCAAGTAAGGTGATAGGCTTGGCAGGCTTCTGAACCTCGAGACCGACATGCTTCCAAGCAAGTTTCGGGACGATGGGAAAGCACCTATGACTATGTAAGTTCCACTTCAATTCTCATTCTACTTTGACGCACGAATAGAAGTCGAAGCAGTCGATCTCGTTCTTAGTGAGCGCAGCGGATCCAAGAGCTTTGTCGATGGAGTACTCAATAGCCGGGCTTGAGAAGTAGTTGGCTCTCTCCCAAACTAGACGAAATATCAGTATCACCTCACTGAAAGGGGAAAAGTTGACTGACAATGTGAACTATCGTTCGAGCCAGCGCCGCCAGTGATGTACACCCATTTATCCTGGGGTACACCGAGCTTGGTAGCATACTCGGCAGAAGTGATGACACAAGCCGCCGCCAGATTCACAACGTTGAAGGCATTCATCAGCAATGGGTCTAAATGGTTAGCTGATAGTCAGAGTTCATAGCGACTATATACATACAAGGTGTACAGATCATGCGATTCTGCTTGTTTATCGTCTTAATAGCATCAACGTCTCGTGGTGTTTCACCTGCTCTCCAACTGATCGGATGGTGACAGGCAATCTTGTCGAATTCTGCGTAAAGGACTGCTGATTCGTGATGGTTCTCATGGAATGTCTGCTGGTTATGCTTTCTGTATGCGTTTTCATATAGAGGGTATACTTGAATTGGCATTCCAATGGAGTGCGAGGCACCGACATCTTTATCCTATCAGACAGTCTCTAGTGGTAGATGTGATTCAAGGCTCACCTTTCAAGAGTGCAGGGTCACTCGGGCCGTATAACTTTGCATCGGGAGACATCTCAGTCCATCCTGGAGGAGGAAGACGCCCAGCTTTCTGACACGCAAGCACTGGCATTCGTCAACCAAAGGCTCTCCAATTCGGTCTGACCTCAACTTACACGACGCCATCGCCTCTCCTCCTGTAACGATAGCTAAGTTAGTCTCCCCTGCTGCAACTCGTGCAGCTGCTGCGTCGCACAGCAATGCAGGCGTATGACCTCCGTGGCTTGACAGCTCAAGATGGGAAGGCTCAACGCCCAGTTTCTGAGCCAGATGCTTTGGTAGATCATCATATGTCCAGGACCACGGAGGAACAACAGAAATACTATCTACATGTTTGATAACATCGACTGTTGTATCTTTGGCCGCATCGCGGATTGCTGATAAGATAAGCTCTGCTGGTTCAAGGGTATCTTCGAGGGTGAAATTCTTCTGGCGGAATTCTCCGACACCGATAATAATTGGGTCTTGAGGCGATGGAGACATGATGTCGATCTTGATTACTGGAAGTTGAAGAAATGATAATTTTGCATTTAATAATTAGTTGGTATGCGCGACAGGTACTGGTCAGTGTTTAATTGCTGTATTCGGAGTTATGAGGGGTATTTTTTGCCTCGGCATCTCGAGGCCTGCCGAGTCTTACTCAGCCAGATCATGAACATGAGGGATCGCCGAAGCAGCTCTCTTCCTCGGCCCATTGTTTATTCTCCGACTGCTCTATAGGTCACTTAAATATTTGTCAGAGAATGACGATTAATTGGGCTACTCTTACAATTTTTCTATGATGATGGAAACAGGACGGGCTTTACACGTTATCGGACCCTCTGAATAGCCGAACGCCGCAAACATCGTATTCCATGACTCAGAAAGGACTTGGCATGATACGATAGCTTCAGAAAGTCTTCATAAGACACAATGTCCCCGCTTGAAGATGATAGACCGATACCAGATTCAGTGCTCGTTCTCTCAGTATGACGCCCAAACTGCCATCACTCATTAAAGTCGACAGCCTCGACATTCATGTCTTGATCAATGATGAGATTGACCAAATCTCACCGAGCCCAAATCCGCGGGTTCAGCATGCCCAATCTTTCGCTGGTGTCCCATTGAGCCCTGTGTCAGACCCCAGTTCTCGAGGAGGAGCTCGGTTGGAAATGCCAATGCGAAATATCTGTTGCGGCGCTCATGGCCTGTCCTTGTTTATCGTAAGATTGTTCTCTCTACTGCTGGTATCGTGTACTGAACCCTCGGCAGACAGCGAAAAAGGGCAATAAGTCTCACACTCTTCTTTTCGATACCGGGCCTGAGGAAGACGTTTTCGAGAAAAACGTCCAGAGACTCAGGCTCCCAATGGCTGAGATTGGTGCCATTGTGCTTTCGCATTGGCATAGAGATCACTCTGGCGGGCTTCTCTCGGCGATTCGGCTCGCCAGCAGAGGGAGGTCAGACGGCGGTCAGGTCATTGTTGCGCTTCCTCCAGACAAGCCAGGATTGAGAGGAATTATGT
The DNA here is from genome assembly GCA_002234255.1 of Fusarium sp. Na10. NCBI lineage: Eukaryota > Fungi > Ascomycota > Sordariomycetes > Hypocreales > Nectriaceae > Fusarium > Fusarium sp. Na10. The sequence continues at coordinate 111,832 of NJCS01000456.1, read as the reverse complement.
TCGATCAACCTATTTCGCTAGAGCCAGACCCCACCATAGATGATATCAACAGTACCAGTGGCAAGACAGTTGTCTTGAATGAGGCACTCACTGTTCTAGATGACACATTTCTCATATCCGGCGAGATTCCGCGCCAGACAGAGTATGAGGGTGGCATCTCGGGTGGTGTTCGATATGATCCGGTCAAGGATGAATGGATAAAGGATGAGTTGATCATGGAAGAGCGGTTTGTCATGTGTAAGCTCAAAGGTGAGTCCCTCTCATTACTTAACAACCGCATCTAATGTTCATGAAGGCAAGCGCCTGGTCATCTTCACTGGCTGCAGTCACGCTGGCCTCATTAACATTGCCAGATATGCGAAAGCCATCGATGACAGCCCTATTTACGCTATTGTCGGCGGGTACCACCTCGCAGATGCGTCACCTGATAAGATGGAGCAGAGCATGAAGGATCTTAAGAATCTCGAGCCGGTTTTGCTGATGCCTGGACATTGTACTGGGTGGAGGTTCAAGGGAGTTATTGAGAAGGAAATGCCAGGTCAGATGGCTCCCTTGTTTGGTGGAACAAAGTACACACTGTAAAGCCGACACTGATCATTGATTCTGCTCCTGAGTATTTACTGGCTAGATACCTCAGTCGGGATTCAGTCGGGATTCAGTCGGGATGGTCAATGCTACTCTGGACGCGGTGGATAGGTGCAACGGTTCAATGAACACATAACCATTTGGTCGCCTAACGACGTCAATGCATCTTTCCCTGGGCATCATTCAATCTCCGTATAATCGATTGTTTTTACCCGTTTCGGGATGCAACGTCAAACAGAAACAGGGAAGGGTTCCCCGCAGGTAAAAATACCCCATGCGTCGGTGATCGACATACCTTAACGCAAAATCAAGATGCGCACCTATCAGCAATTGAATCTGTGATCGTATGTTAGCTCCTGGGGTAGCCGCACCTATCGAATCGTGAGTACGGTGTCATAAGTTTCCATTCTCGTCCCGTCTGCATCTAGGACCCGAAAGTTTTATGGTTAAATGCTTAAAGTCCGGATCGAATACGCGCTTCCATGGATAAAGCGAGTATAAGAGCAATGGACCACTCTGTATCTACGGGTGTTTTCCAGCTTACATCGGTAGCTCTCCCATCATCATCAATATGACTTCCCTTGTATTTGCCACGCTTCTTGCCAGCGCATATGGCAAGACAGTCAAGTCTCCTACTCCACCAATGGGATGGAACAGCTACAATCACTACAACTGTCGGCCATCTGAGGACATCATCAAAATTAATGCCAAAGGGTTGGTTGATCTTGGTTTCAAGGACCTCGGCTATAGTATCGTCACCGTCGACTGCGGATGGCCTTCGAGAGACCGGGATAGCAAAGGAAGACTTCAATGGAATGAGACTCTCTTCCCGTCGGGTCCTAAAGTCCTTGGAGATTTCATCCATGATCTGGGACTAGAATTTGGTCTTTACTCGGGAGCTGGATACTTACAGTGCGGTTCAACCGACATTCCTGCTTCCCTTGGTCTGTCTATCATTCTAGGGAGTGGCCAGTACACTCGGCTGACTGCAATAGACTATGAGGAGATCGATGCTAAGTCGTTCGCGGAGTGGGGAGGCGACACTCTCAAGTAAGGCATTCTGCCATTTCCGATCTAAACCTACTGACATTCTTCAGATACGACAACTGTTACGCGACATCCAAGACCAACATGGTCGACGCCACTTCAGCTGAGGCAAAGAGTCCCAACCGCTTCATTAAAATGGCAGCTGCTATCAATGAGACTGACCGCGATATTAAGTACTTCCTCTGCCAATGGGGCATTGGTGAAGATGTTCCTCAATGGCAAGTTATGACAGCAAATTGCAGTTCCTCTTCTAACAGGAATCAGGGCTGCTCCTCTCGGCAACTCATGGCGAATGAGTAACGATATCTTCAATGCCTGGAGAGCAATCTGGCGCATTACAAACCAGGTTGTCGCTCACGCCAAATACAACGGGCCGGGCGCTTTTGCTGACATGGACATGTTAATGTGAGCTACGTTGTTGATCCTCGGTGTCTTATGCTAACCGCCATAGTATTGGCCTTGGTGCGCTTTCGCACGATGAAGAACGTTTCCACTTCGGCTTCTGGTCTATGATGAAATCACCTCTCATCATCGGTGGCGTGATGGATGCCAAGCAAATCCCTGCCGAATCTCTCGAGATCATGTCCAACAAAGAGGTCATCGCCATCAACCAAGATCCTCTAGCAGAAGCGGCGAAATTGGTTATTCGATATACAGAAGAAGAGTGGGATGTCTGGGCTGGAAACCTCTCTTCTAACCGCAAAGTCCTTGGTGTTTTGAACTGGAAGAATGAGACGCAGACTGTGAAGGTCGATCTGTCGCTGATTGGTGTTGACAAGGCAGCGGCTCGAGATGTATGGGCTCACGAGGACCTTGGCATTTCCCGTATCCGGGAATTCAAACTTGCGCCTCATGAGCTACGACAGCTTGTCTTGTCCGACATCAGTCCGGCTTCACCTCCCAAAGCCGCGGGTTACTATCCAGCTCAAGACGCGACTCTCTCAGGTTCCGCTTCTCTCATCAACTGCAAAGATACAGAATGTCTTCCAACTCACAAGAAGGTCGGATCGATCGGCAAAGATGCCAAAGTGACCTTCAAGTCCGTCAGTGCATCCAAGGACGGTTCAGTCTATCTTGGTATCGATTACATCAATCATGAGTATCATCACACGATCGGTGATTGGGAGACAAACTCCCGGAACATGTCAATATCAGTCAATGGAGAAGATGCAAAGCGATGGGCGTTCCCGAATGCTGGAGGTGATTGGTTCGAGAGCGGCCGGCTCACGATCCTTGTTGATGGGTTCAAGAAGGGGGATAGCAACGATGTGACCTTTACTGCGTCCACTTCCGGCAGTTGGGCGCCTGATTTGGTGGGATTTGAGGTCCTGGAGTAGCCGAGAAGACCTCATCAGAACAGCTATGAATCTTGATTCATAGAAAGACCAAGATATATGGATAACTAAGCCTTGTTTCAGCGATGTTGCATAAATTTATGTCTCACAAGGATATATTGGGTGGACCAGAAATTCCAATGTCCCCATCATCGCCATCGGGTTTAGCTCCGCTGGCAAAATATCATTTTCAGCAGAATACCCTACAGTTGAGTGTCAACGTTGAGAAATGGAGCCTTCAACAAGAACAAAGTAGCCTAGATTATGACAAGACCTCTGGAAAGGAGAATGTCTACACTTGGGATGATTCCCTGTCACAATTGAATGTGTTCTGCGTAAGTACATGATATAGGACTGACATTAAACATGCATGGTAAATTGTGAACGATAAGAGCCTTGGAAATTCGACAAGCAAGATCTGATGCCACAAGAATGATGTGAACTACTGTTTGAGAAGAAAACTTTGAAAAAGCCGTTATCCAAATTTCAGTCATTTAAATAATAAAGAATAAACCAATGTCTGGAATATGCTAAAATGACCAGACCAAGACCACTGTTATGGTTAAGCCCCGGGTAATCATGGAGTGATGCCCACAGCGGCAAACTGACCTTGAATTGTTAAGCGATCAAAACAGAACCTGCCAAAAATGCAAAAAGAAATCCCCGAAACCTGGATCGAACAAGTGACCTTTCGGTGAGATGTGTTATCAATTACAGCCGAACGCTCTTCCAGCTGAGCTATTCGGGGATTGTTGGTGAAGAGGCCTCGCAAATTGGCGACATGTCGACAGCCGACACTGCCGATCGTGGTATTACCCGATCCTTGATGCTTGCAACTGTCGTCCGTGTTTTATTTTGAGTGTGACTTGAGAGTGTCAGAAGGACACGTTAGTTGTGAATGGTTTCGATCAACATAATAAGACATTGGTCTCTCTACTGTCACGATGCCAATTACATCACAGACACAGAATTGAATGTGAAAAGAAGTACGAAATCTAAACGGCAAAAAGCACAACATGGCAAATAAAAATGACAAAAAAAGATTTAGCTACAATCACGGGCCAAAAGTCTGGAATCACCTCTACAGTGCGTAGGCAAATTTCTATATAAAATAGATTTTAACTTAAATAGCTATATAAAATTAAGAAAAAATATTTAAAAATAGATTTAAGCTAAATAAAATACATTAAGCTTTAAATTATATTATAACTTATTTATTTTATTTATAAAAATTTTAATTATTACTATATAAAGCTTTAAAAAGTAAGAGTTATTTTTAAAGAGTCTTATAGGTAGCTTATAGTGGGAAATACAGTATAGACTATAGCTTATAGTAGATATATATACTGTATTTTAACTATATATTTATTTTAAAAATTTTATTTTAACTTTAAATAAAAATTTAATTTTTTTTACTCTTTATAATAATAAAATTACTTGAAGTCTATATAATATATAATTTTTTAATTATATTATTATATATAAAATTCTAATTATATAACTATTTTAAAAACCTTAAATAAGGTGATACTGTGCGGGGTGATTCCAGACTTTTGGCCTAACATTTTAGCAGCTATCAGTTTCGATCTGATGACCTCCGGGTTATGAGCCCGGCTACGGGAATTGTTAGTGCATGTTGAAGATGAGAGGATGAAATTACATACCGCGCTTCCACTGCGCCAAGCTGCTTTCTTGCGATGTTTTGCCGAGTTATTTTTGCGCTCTATCAAGGGCCTCGTTCCGCGCATCAATTTGGATCTTACAATCCGGGTTTACTGTCTTGTTGATTGCGGGGCTCGCTTGTATTTAATAGCTAAACACATATTAAACTCGGGCAGAGAGCCGATGTCTGCAAAACCTTCAGTGGCATCCATGCATGACGCGTGACGATGTCTTCAAGGGTGTTTTCAGCTCGCTTAGCACTGACCATCGTGACAGCTTCTTGAGACGAAACGATGTGACGATCTCATATGCTCGGGCAACTTTCCGAGCAGGGATCATCCACCTGTCAATATCTTTCGGCCGATTCTCTTAAAAAGATACTCTGATACCGTCTACCGGGAAAGATGCACCCGAAGGCCCTGACTAGCCTTTCTCCTTAATCTGACGAGTTCTCCAAGATGTGGATAGTGAGTCAATGCGAGCTCGGAAGACTATTTGTGGAGGAGACGGGACCCCTTTTTCGGGAGCACGTGGATTTTCTTGTTCAACGGCGCACGGCTGGGATGGATACGAGTTACCCGATTATTACCGTTTGCGCGTGAGTCAGGACGATCCGAAGTCTTATGATTGCGGGTTCAGTGATCGGGAAATTCCGATGCTGTTGGCCGGAGAAAAGAATCCTATAGTTCCTTTTGGTGGACTTTTGTGCAGATTACAGCGCTGACTCGGAGGCTTTTTAGCTTAAATAGTTTGGCTGACAGTTTGGCTGCATCATCGATTTTGAGTCAGGCCAAGAACATCGAGACAAAAGACCCTCACAAGTAGATGGACGGAAACATCAATTACTTAGGTCGAAAAAGGTGATACAAAATTGGAGAAATTGAAAATGGAGACAATAAACAAGAAGGACCAAGCTATTATGTATTAGACACGAAAATGAAGCAACTGGTGACATATAAGAACCATAATAAATCATCGTCCTCCCTGAGGAACCCCATAAAATGGATCCGAAGCTGAATGCCCAAGGGCCAAGGATTATCCGCAACCGTCTACGCCCGTTCCCAGGTGATGGGGGCGAGTCAGTCGAGGCACAAGCGACGACATTGCTGAGATCTCGTTGGTAGATCGAGCTCATCCCTGTCTTGGTCTAGTCCCCCATTGAGACTTAGTCTAGAACGGATTTCATGCCAGGCCCCAGACTCAAAACTTTAGCCAAACTTTAATGGCGAAGCCAAAATGCGTGATTGTCTTTATGGACGGAGGAGACTTGATGGGAGATGAAGGGTTGGGGTAAGGGAGGATCGTCATGGATCTTTTGTATTGTTCGTAGTTGCAGATGCGTAAGACAATGGGAAGGATCATCGATTTGCGAGGGTTGACGAGGCTCAGCCACATGTTCCAGACTGAGAGACATACCAGCTGATCATGAATTGAACATGGAAGCCTCCAGCCCTCTTCCCCGGCAATAGTCTCCTTCCCCAGTGACGGTAGTGGGAACATCCTTCGTGTGTCAAACCTCAGCCCACCCCAGCCAAGCCTAACCACACGCAGACTGGGCAAGGAACACAGACGGTTTAGCAGAAAACGCCATCTTCATGGTCCCCTGCCTCCAGTCCCTTTTAGACTCTGCCACGCTCTGCGCACACACATAAGATCAGCGCGACTGTCTCTCCCCTCCTTGCGCTGTCGCAGTTTGTCTCGCAAGTCTCGTTTCTTGGCAGGCTGACTCGAACGACCATGGATTACTTCGAGGTATGCTGGTCGATCTTCAGCACCATCTGTCTCGTCAATGTCGTTTTTGGTATTTTGGTCTGTGAGATTACCACGTTTACTGTTTTAGCTGCAGTGCCGATCTTTTCGTCTGCCGCGGGGGCTATTGCGAATGGGCTTTGCTATTATGTTTACTACCTGAAGAATCCTGTCATCAACGAGGTGGTAGCTGCTGTGTTCTCGGACTTCTTTTGGCTGGTATGATACCTTCTCGATCAATCGAAGGTGAATGTTACTTACTAGATCAATAGCTACAAGAAGCAAGTCTGTTGCTGTACAGTTACATCATCCTCCAACGAGTTCTCCGACCGAAGCAATGGCGCGTCTTTTCCATTCTGTTCTGGATTCTTATGGTCTTGACGGCTATCACTCGAGTTTTTATCGCAATCTACCGCGCCAAGTTCTTAATTGAGGGTGTCGCTCAGTTCGAAGTTATCATCAACTATCTTCACATTGGCTACTTCACCTTCATGGCCATCTCCGAATGTCTCAGCGCCTATTTCCTTGTCGTCATTTTCGCCTCAGCCAAGACCGCCAGTATGAGCGCTGCTCTCAAAGTTGGTCTTCTACGATATTTGACACGCAGCACCGAAATGCGCGTCGCTTTCTTGGCTGTACTGGGAGTCGTACGAACTATCATTCATCCATTCCAAACTCCTGGTCAGAAGGCTGTCAACATCGCCAGTCAATTGGATCGCTTCCTATATTGCCTGTTCTGTTTATACCCAATTGTTCTATAGTAAGTCTTGCCTCATCTCATCTGTGATAAAGCTAACCAGGTGCAGCTTCGACACCCTTGCCTCCAAGCTCCGCTTCAACGAGGACCGATCGATATATACCCATAGCGACCAAGCTGCTGCTGGTAACCGCTACGGCTTGAGCACCCAGACAAGATGCTACACGACAACAAAGTCCAATTACGCATCGAAGATGTATGGGCCCGATACCCCAGGAGATAGGAATGCTTCACAAGAGCAGATTGTCCCAGCCAATGGATCCACTCGCTCCGGCATTTCGGAGGTTGAGATGGAAGACATGGATGTTGAGGGATTCGTTATCAGGAAGACGACTGAGGTTACAGTCACCTGATTATTTCGTGGCATGAATCACGTCGAACAATATCATAGAATTCATGATAATTAATTGTGCAAACAATTCTCCCCCGCAAGTTTTCCGAAGTGACAGCGATGGATAGCGTAGACGATGCAAGAACGCGAGGACCTATGTCCCAAAAGAAGAAATGATATAGGCAACTTTCATGCAGCATGGTTTATATTTAGAATAACTAAGAGAGTTCGTAAAATGAATCCAGCTACCTTCGATGTCGTTCAAAGCCAGGTGCTCAACTTCAAGACCGACACATACGCCCATCATTTGCAATGATCCAAGCCTCACTACCGACAGCAACCGTTGAATAGAAGATATGCTCAGGATCGTACTTCTTTTTTATCCTCAGCAGCTTATTATAATTGACCCCGTAGAAAGTCTCTTCCCAATCTCGTTGTTGAAAGTCTGCTTCGTTGATATACGCACCGGCACCAGGTGTCGCAGCCTCAATCACTGGTTGAATTTCCCGAGTGATCCTCCTCTGAGTAGCCAGAATCTCCTCCCATGGGGCTTCGTTATCCCAGGGAAGTGTCAAAGAAACCTGCACAATGGAATCTCGCCACTGGGGTAGTACTGAGTTGGCATTGCTGCCCCCGAATCTGGATACGTTGAGACCGACGCCAATATAAATGACTCCCATCTCAGCGAGCTTCCGAGCCGTTGGAGAGAAGTTTTTCAGATTGTTGCGCGGTAGTAAACGACCCCCGAAGAGTTGTGTTCCTACTTGAATGTTGCCTGCTGGGAGGGGACCCCAGTAGTGATCGTAATGCTCGTAGTAACTTGGAAAGTGGGTGAAATTCGGATCGAACTTAATACCCAGGTCAGACAAAGAATCAGCGAGCGGCCGGAGGATATGCTTGACCTCGGCCTCGGTCTTGTCGTACGCCGTCAGAGCGGGAATCTGAAGGAATGATTCCGAGAAGAAGTAGATGACCATGACCCCAGAGTCAACGATCTTGGGTAGAGCAGCATGAAATGCGTCGATGGCCTTATATATGAGCTGTGGCCTTCCCTCAGGTGCAGTGACAAGAAACTTGGCTCCACCGACTTGAGCTTCTGGATGAGCCCTCACGGTAGCTGAGATAACGACGCCATAGTTACCCGTGCCACCTCCACTCAAAGCCCAATATAAGTCGCTATTTTCACATCTGCTCGCTTTAATAAGCTTTCCATTGGCAGTAACGACCTCGAATTCGAGGGTGTTATCTGCTGCTAGGCCGAAATTGGTGCTTAGAGCTGAATGGCCGCCGCCTTGGGTATACCCCCCTGCAAGACCAACGGAAGGACATTCTCCCGTAACGACAACAAGATTCTCGGCATGGGCAGCTGACAGAGCTTCAAACCCTTGGACCCCGGCGCCTACTTTGAGAGCTTTCCCTTGATACTGATCGTCCTTCCAATCGATGACTTCGGCGCCCTTTAGGTAGTGAGTCCAAACAGCAAGGGATCCTGCCCCGGTTGAGCGGCCGAGGTAGTCATGACCTGTGTTACGGATAACAAAGCGTAAATTCTTCTCTTTGGCGAAGTTTAGAGTAGCTGCGACGTCTTCTGCAGATGTGGCATTGACGGCATATGTGACGTAGTTGCCCAGCGTACATGGCTTTTCCCTGGGCTGAAATGGGTCGCAAGACTGGTTGGCAAATAGAGGAGCCATCATGGAAGAGGACGATTCCGAACTTGCATATGTTAGCATGCAATTTGATGGATTGAAGCAGATCGTGGCAATGCATGAGATTACTGGAGCTGGACTCACTGAACTGAAGAATACAGCCATTCGCTTTGAAGGCGTTGACACTCTTGAGCATCATAGTTCGGATCATGGCATGGACTGCCCAGCGGAACGGTAGCTACCAATCGGCCACCAACGGTACTGTTGAGGCGATTCCAGTCGTCGTCAGAAGGCCAACAAGAGTCACCAGGAAAGCATTTGCAATCAGCTGCTGTGGCGTTACAGCCAGCAGCACCGAGCAGCAGAATTGGAACGAGGAGATGGCGCATTGTTTCTAGCGATGGCCAATGGTGAAGGGTCTCTCATCGAGTGAATAGGCGGTAAGAATGCATGAAGTGACTGTCTTACTTAGATTTTCACACTTCCCCGCAAAGGTGCTTTTGCTTCTTTTACTGCCCCTGCCAGCCAAGCATGTTGAGGTGGAGAACTATGTTGGTGTTACTGGATAAGGATATCTCTGCATTGAAGATCCTTACAGGTTTATCGCAGACCGAGGAAAAGATCGACAGCTGCTTATAATATGTATGGAATTACAGTATCTATGATAATCTAAAATGGAGAAGCAACCTTCTAAAATATAAAGTAGAGGCAAGATATGTCAAGCTGTGTCAGTGAGGGCTAAGCATATCTTCAGAACTTAACCCTCAACCGCAGCTATACCTTCGCCATCCCGAACCAACTCGGCTTGATTGTAAGCATCGTCATCCGTTGGTAATTGCAGGTTGACAGCTGCGATCCGAGCAGCGCTGACCTCCAAATCACCATCGCCTTCCAATGCTAGCACATGACCACCGGAGTCTCTGGTAGCTGCCAGGAAGTGAAGGTGGTCGCCTGCGACGCTGATGCCCTGCATGAAAGCTGGTGATCTGAACCCGATGATTGTACCCTTGATGTTGTGGAACGTATGCGAAGCCTGGCGCTTTCCAAGCTCGGCAAGACTCTCGCCTGGTGACTGTTGTCCCCCGACAGTCCGTACAGTGACTGACTTGAATGTGTCTTCGATTCTGTAGACCAAATAGTGATTGTTTGTCGCAGGAAGAAGCTGAGACAGAGTCTTGGTGAAGGAATCCTTGCTCGGTATTTGTTTCGAAGCAGTAACAGTCGGATTAAAATCCGTGATCATCGCAAAAGGCGCCGTCTGTTCAGCGCATGCATCTTTGTCCAGCGCTACAACAGAACCATCAGGCTTCATATCATAAATAACCCCATCAAGAATGATCATTTCGCCAACCATGTGTCGAAAGGTGCCCAGGCCATGATCGCCATGTGTGAGAAGTTCCGAAAGGGTGATTCCTGTCTCGGCGACGCCATCCATGAGGGCTGAGACAACGGAATATTGGAAGAGATGATTGGACGGCATTTTGGTGGGTGATGTGAGATGTGAGATGGTGTTGCGTGAGTGAGGGGCACAGCTTGTCCTTGGTTGAGAAAGTTGCACGGATGCGGGGTCTGAAAAGTCCAATCAAGTGACGACTTCTGGATCAAGACGTCATCAGAAATGAGGGAGGTCAGCTCAATCAACAAGAGATGGTAATGCAATGTCCTTGAGGGACCAGATGGAATTGGGGATTTCCCTATAGTCCAAAACATAAAGCGGAAGTCAGAAGCAATCTGTTCAACTTTGAATGGGCCCATCTAACTAGCAGCCTGAAATGGCAGAGACTGCAAGAGCACCCTTTGTTCAAGCAACGTAGCAGCTGCAGGTCTTACCAGATTACTCACTCGCCAGGGTAAGCTGGGAGGTTTCAGCTGCTTACTGGTTTCGTGCTAGTGCTCTCGTATTCTGATAGCCTGCTTTCCTTCTCTGCAGAGCCAAACAGTGACGGTAATTGCCGATTTCCTGGCCAAATCTGGCGATCTCTAGCTCAACCTTACAGGAGGCTTCCTGGTGAAGGATTGGCCCTTTCACGATTGACCCTCAATATCTGCGTTACATAGCGCACAGAATGCAAGGGAGATCTGCCCGTGACACGGCAAAAAGCGGTATCGTGGCTGCTTAGTTGCGGGTTGCCGGGCGGGCCGACTAGCTCATGCATCTAGTGGCACGCTGAGCCGTTTCCCCAGCCAAATGTCGACGGTTCAGCTCGCCACAATATGCGCGAGTCTCAATATTGTTGCGCCAAAGTGAGGGGAAACCAGTGGGAGGAATGCGATATGTTCACTTTTGTGAGACTGCATGAGATACTGTATCGAGAGGGGGAGTTCTGCTGGCTGGCCATGGGTATAAAAGAGATGGCTTGCTCAATCAAAGCCACTACCTCCTTGTCTTTGGATTTCGACAGTTTTTGAAGTTCAATTCCTACCTTTTGGTCAGAAAAATACACTTAATAATTTACTTGTCACTCAGTCAAAATGGCTAAACGTGCAGAGCATCTCCCGGCGATGCCGCCCCAGGACCCTTCATTGCAGGTCCCAAGCGGTCTGCGGGTTGCTTACGCCAAGCACCTTCTTGACAAACATCTCCGCAGCCTGCGATTTGAACTGAACGATGGTGTCAGTCGCAATGAACCTCTTCCGGCTATAGGTCATGCACCATATCATGGACATGAAAATCCTTTGGAGCATCTCTCAGAGTACAAGGGTCGCGTTGCCATCGTTGGCGCTGGTGCCACTGGCTTGTACCTTGCTATGATGCTCAAGTACCTCAAGATCTCCAATGTGGATATATATGAGGCTTCGGACAGGATTGGTGGTCGGGTATACACGTATCCCTTTGACAAGGAGAAAGCATCCCCTCATAACTACTACGATATTGGGGCCATGCGTATCCCGGAGATCGATGCCATGCAATCGTTAGTTCGCTAGTCTCTCTGGTTGAAAAATAAGCTAAACTATCACAGGACACTTACTCTCATCGAGGAGCTGAAGCTTCCCAAAACGAAATATGTCCTCGACGCTGGTTGCGAGCCTCAGATGCATTGGTACTCCAATACCGAATCGCCCGAGTAAGGAGACCCCCTCTCCATTCGAGCTGAAGAATACTGACCTTCAATAGCGGTAAACCATACGATGAGCGAATGAACGAGATCATAAAGGGTCTTGGGTCAAATTGGGACGAGAAGTTTGAGGAATGGGTCAAAACTGGCAAGGACAACCATTCTACCAGAGGCTGGCTCATGTTCACCGACCCGGAGTAAGTACCTTGCTGTATGTCTTTCGCAACTGCTAACGTACCTTGAAAGATGGTCCTATGACCAGACTGAAGAAGCCGAGTCTGCTTCTACGTGAGTCAACCACCTGTGATCTAGTGAGACCATCTAACATTAACGCCATGTAGCTCTACCGGTCTGTTCGAGCAGTCGTTCGTTGAATCTCTCTGCGACTTCAGCGATTTCCAGGCCACGGCTGGTAAGCCTTGGTGGCGTCTTGAGGGCGGCATGACAGTCGTCACCGAGAAGATGAACAAATGCATCGAGGATCCCAACTGGGCGCCTCACAACCCTGTCTCTCTGAAGGTCACCAAGAATACACCTGTTGTAGCCATGTCAGAGAATCATCAAGAGAATAAAATCGAAGTGACTATCAACGGGGCTGAGGGAATCAAGACAGAGGCATACGACATGGTCTTCAACACGACAGCCATGGGTCCTCTCCAGCGCATGGACATCTCGGGCCTCGTCCCCGGTTTTGGTCTACCTCAGACTCAGAGAAAGATTCTCACTGGTATCCGAGCTCTCAGCTATGATCGATCCTGCAAGGTCGCTGTCAAGTTCAAGAGCCGTTGGTGGAAGAACATGTATAAAGCTTCCACGAACGGTAGCACTTTTGGCGGAGTATCTGGCTCTGATCTGCCAAGCAGCAACATCGTCTATCCATCTTGGGACGATGGCGATGATACATCTGCTGTGCTTATGACGTCTTATACCTGGGCTCAGGATGCTACGCGCATGGGAGCTCTGATTCCTGATTACACTAAGCAGAAGCCGCATATCGACGATGCTGTCGTTACCCAGTGCTTCCAAGATCTCGTCAAGCTTTGGGGACAGAGTCAGGACCCCAAGATCACCGTTGACTTCCTGAGAGGCGAGTATCTTGAGCACCACGCTTTCGCCTGGTCTCACGATCCCTACACCGGCGGCGCATTCGCTCTTTTCGGCCCCGGTCAGTTTAGTTACATCTACCCAGAGTTCCAGCAGCTCCTCTGCGATGGAAAGTTCGCCATCTGCGGCGAGGCTCTTAGTCCTCATCACGCGTGGATTTCTGGATCCTTGGATAGCGGATATCTTACCTTGCTGAGATGGCTAGTCCATCTTGAGGATAACGATAGAGGTGATGCATTGAAGAAAGCATGGTTTGGACGTGGAAAAGGTGAACATACTGCTGAGTATGATGGGAAGTTGATGAGATGGACTGTTGAGTTGAGCCAGCAGGCGGCTAAGAGGACTCGAAAGAAGCACTATTGAGACTGTTGAGTGGCCTAGCTTCATGGAAGTTTCCTCTTGTGACGCTACTGTTTTCAACGAGCCACGCGAGCTCAGATGGAACACAACGAAGGCCGAAAAAGTCACGTATGTCGGATGCACCGAATTTGAGGTTTCCTTACGCAGTCAAATTTACTTGAATCAGAAGCAATAAAAGCCAAAGTAACGTGTTCGTCCAAAGTCGCTTCGGTGCAAGTATTCGCCATCTCCTTTGGTTAGTGACATCTTATAGCGGCTGAGTTCTACCTGCATCCGATCTGTATCGGCATTTCACTTCCTACTTAAAACTTCTGACCATGTCAGTTTGCCCGAAGGCATCTTTGCAGCCTAAAACCACTTGAAGAATGACGCCTGGAATTCTTGGCCGCATCGGGATTGGATCTTGGCTTGACACATTTCTCAGGCGCCATGGCCCGTCCCGACGTGAGTGAGCAATGGACAACGCATTGGACACGAAAGAAACAGTAATTATGGGTAAAATGAAGGAAAAGAGTCACAGAATAGATATAGGACAACTTGGGCATTTTCCTTACACAGCTGATGCCCCGTGATTCGCTATTGTGTATGATGAAAGAAAAGGCCATCAACAGCATCAACGGCACCAGTGCGTTAGTTCCGATTGTTAGGCTCTAGACTAATCGAAGCCAGCCAAAACTGGATCTTGGGTCTCTAATCGGCCCAGTCTAGTCCGTTCCTCTATGCTGGAATGGGCTGGAACGCCTTTGCGTAACGGAACGACTTTTGAGATGGTGCCACAAGTGGCAAGCCCGATCGTACATAAATATGCGGGAAGCGCAATCGCGACTATATAATAATAACGTCCCAGAGAAACCGAGATTTAGGAAGTAGAGTTCTTTGCTTGTCTGCACCATCAACGCATTCAAGGATTAGGCGATGAAGCTGACTACCATCTTCCAATCTGCAGCGCTTGTCGCAGCCTCTCTCACCGAGCTGTCACAAGCCCAGGCATTCACCCCCCGTGGTTTCACGACCCCCAAGCGCAAAGAGCTATGGCAGCCAGAAGTCGGTACGCCATGGCAGATCATCCTCTCCGAGGTCGTCAAAGTCCCCAAAGCAGGGGTTAGTTCTATGACGCCTGATGTTCCCATCTGGGATATGGATCTCTTCGAGACCTCTAAAAGCACAATCACCGCTATGCAGAAGGGAGGAAAGAAAATTATTTGTTACTTCAGCGCTGGTTCGTGGGAGAACTGGCGTAAAGACCAAGGCAGTTTCCTAAAAAAAGATCTTGGTAAGGTCATGGATGGTTGGCCCGACGAGAGATGGGTAAATATAAGCAGTGCTGCTGTGCGAGCTATCATGGCGCAACGGATCAAGCTGGCGGCTGAGAAGGGATGTGATGCTATTGATCCTGATAACATGGATGGATACGTGAGTGACCAACGCAACGCTCAGAGCATTATACTGACCATCAACGCAGCAAAACGACAACGGTCTCGGCCTCACCGAAGAAGACACCATTTCATATGTCAAGTTCCTCTCCGCAGAGGCAACCAAGTACAACATGGTCATGGGTATGAAGAACGGCGGAGACGTCACGGAAGAGGTTCTTCCATACGTTGCCTTCTGTATCAACGAGTCTTGCATCCAATATTCGGAGTGCGACTTGTATCAGCCCTACATTGACGCAGGAAAGCCAGTATTCAACATTGAGTACCCTAAGGGCGCACCAAAGGTGAAGACTAAGGACAAGCAGAAGATTTGCTCTACTAGTGGTGCGGCGGAAGGATCAGATGATTTCAGTAAGGTTATCAAAAAGATGAATCTGGATAAATGGGTCATGTATTGCTAAGTTTTACGGGAGTACTGAACACCTGCGGATATTTACTTTTAGATTTCCTCTTGATTCGAGTTCATCTCTTGTTTTATAAAATGTGAAATCTCGGCGACATGTAGACACGGAATAGCGGGCCCAAATATGGGCGGCAGAAGGCAGAGCAAGTCATAGTATGTATTTTAATGTCGTCAAGACAGATGATAACTATATACGTGTAACGTATGGCTCAGAAGCCAGAATTGAATGGCACGACAGCTTAGTTGGTGCCGCTGCATCCAACAAAGTTGTTGCCGGAAGCACCAGTGTGAGTAATGGCACCAGCATACTGGCAGCTGGTGTTGATGACAACACGGTCAGCACCGGGAGAGCCTGCAAGTATGTTAGATATAATTTTGATTCGTCGGTGCTTCGTAACTTACCACCAGTGTAAACGCCACTGCTCTTGATGGGGAACTCCTGGTAGGGACCGTTGACAGGGAAGTCGAAGCCCTCGTAGTTGTTGTAAGTGTGAGGGTAGGTAGAGCTGCCAGCAGTGTCATCGTTCTGGTAGTACTGGCAAGCAGCGTTGGCGGCAGCGCGGACTTGAGTGGCGGAGTAGTTGGTGCTGCCGCAGGTAGTGGCAGACTGTCGGCTCTCAATGGGGCCGGCGACAGCCAGGCTGACAAGAGCAGCGAGAGAAGCGATAGACTAAGAATTGGTCAGCATTGCTGTTGCTTTGGTGTGTTTTTGGAGGTATGGTGTACCTTGAAGAAGAGCATCTTGTCAATGAGTTTACAACAACTAACGATGGATGAGAGCGTGAAGGAATAGTTACATCATTGAAAGAGTCCTTTCACAGATTATATAGTTGATGATCACTATGTCCTGTGTATGCTCGGAACACCAAACATATCAGTCCATCGAAACCTCGGTGTCCCAAAAGATGTAGATCTTCAGAGAGAGAGGCAGGTGGATGAACGCATGAGTCCGATTGGCCGCATAATTGACTAAGTTTCGAGATAGTATCACCACCTGCTTAATTCGGATGTAGGTCCGGTAGATGGGCAGATGTAGCTGGGCCTAGTCTGGCCAGTCACATCATAATCCCGCACCGAGAGCGGGTCGTGATCGGCATATAATTGTCTCAGCCAGCGCCCATGTGTTGCTCTTATCGCAACCATTGGAGCCCTTTTGTATTTCATCCTCGGAAATCGGATGTGATACGCCGTGTTAGCGCCAATCGTCTATCTTGTAATTCCGCTTCCTGTCGCAATCCCTTCGTCCTTTTCATGCTCTCTCTCCTTCGCTTCTCATCTCTCTCATTCATCTCCGCACGGAAAATGACCGACCTTACCAAATTGCTGAGCGACAGCTCCGTGTCGGCTCAGCAAGCTGCTGAAAAGCTCGCGAGCCCTTGTCTGGAGGCTATCAAGAAGAATGAAGACGCTGCAAAGATTGAGGGGGAGTTTGACAGTCTTTGGTCTTCGGTGCTCTCCGCTGCCGAGCAGACCCCCCACGACAAGCAAGGGAAGCTAGTGGAAACCTTGCGTGCGATAAAGAGCATTCGGCCATCTGCAGAGACAGCCAAGAAGGTTGTCGTTTGGGGTGAGGAGAAGCGCTGGGATGAGCTACCCATGTTTGGGGGTAAGGCACGCGAGCAGCTCGACATCGGTAAGCTCCGCTCTCCGACAATCTCAAAGATATACTGACTCTGATAAGCAAAAGAAAAGTCGGATGAAGCCTTCGTCAATATCACTGGCTTCTTTGCGCGCGCAACTGCTGCTGGGGTCGATGACCTTAGCCTCTTCGCCATTTGGACCTTGCGTGAGGCGCTTGAGGACCCTGCTGCTGATAAGATCTCAGAGACGTCGCCCAAGCTCTTGAAGGCCTCTTCTGTGTGGTTCATCTATGCAGCCGATGCTCTTGCTAAGGCGAGCAAGGATGGAAAGCAGTTTGACGGCAAAGTCGCCAAACCGGGAGCTAGCCTGTCGGAGCTCAAGGACGAGGCCGGATGGAGGGGCTTCAACAATGACAGATGGAATGTCTGGCTGGATAGGTTGTCGGATTTGAAGGAAGCAAATGTCCCGGAGGACACCAAATCGTTGGTGCTTCAAGCGCTGAATGGTGTAACGAAGGCTTAGGCGAAGACACCCTGTAATTAAAACAATATATCGATTTACGATTGATCGTTTGCTGAGATTTGTTTCCATGTTTTGATTCGTCCCTCAGCCGAACGTATCAGCCAATGAGAAAACCTACGCTATGTTATGACATCCGCAGCCTGATTCTGTTCAACCTGCAGGAAATGTCAGCCGCACATCATACCGCTCATTCATCTCTTATCATACTAATCGCCAGAACTAGGAAGCATCTGAAAAATGGCCCTCGTGTTAAGAGAGATCTCCGGGCTGAAGCCAGACATTCGTCTGGCTCAGGCGGTATCGGAGTTTGAAGCCGCACTTACCGCTCAACAAAAGGCCACCTTCAGAGCCTCGCGAACCGCAGCCCTCCATACAGCACCAACCATGTCAGACGTCATGCGTCTCACAGCAGAGATGGACCTCAAGACAACGAGCAAGCATGGTCGCATAAGGTGTTTTGGACCGCGATTGACCAACATGCTTCAGGCTATTCAGCAGTTTGCAGCGTTGGGTGACATCGTCGTCGGTGGATCCCAGAATTTGATCGCGTGTGGAGTCTGGTCCGCCGCGAGGATGACTGTTCATGTGAGAAGCAAGAGCTGATGGTTGATATCTGACTCTTACTAATGCTTGTTCTAGGTCATGACCGGATACTTGGCGCACCTTGAGAAGCTTTCATTGCTGTTTATGACCGTCGGCCGGAACGCACCGCGATACCAAGCAATGGCTGCCGTATATCCAAAGTCCAAGAACCTGCAACGATACCTTTGTGAATACTTCATTATTGTCACCAAACTATGTTATGAACTGGTTACTTGGGTTCAAAAACCCGCTTTGACTCGAATTTCATCTTCCATCAGAGACCCCGATATGAAAGGCTTTCAGTCAGATCTCGAAACATGGTCCGCGTCCATCAAGGAAGAGGCCGATTTCTTACTTAGCCAACGTTTCCAAGAGGAAGCCAAAGAAAACGCGGCCTTTAGATCGATAGTATTGCATCGATCCGAATATATTCGCCATCGACAAAAGATGGACAGGAGCATTCGCTTTCTGGACGCTTGCTCACAGCATGATTATCGCACGACATGGAAGCAGACGCGCAAACGTGGGACAACTCGCATTCTACCTTCATACACTGAATATCAGAAATTGAAAAGCACTCCGCATGTTGGTGATTCAATTATTTTCCGTGGCAAGCTGGGGGCAGGAAAATCTGTCCTCCTCGCGAATATAATCGATGATCTAAGCCTTCTTCAAAACGCCATTACGCTATACTTCTTTGCGCGCCATGACACTCCCGACTCTCAGCTCTAGGACTGCCTTTGGGTCTCTGACCCGACAGCTGTTGGAAAACTTCGTCAATGATAGCAGCTTCGATCACATATTCGCGGAGCCCGTATCTCAATTAGACCTCGACGATATCGTTGAGATCTTCAAAACCATCCCATCTCATGGTCGACCTGTATATATCGTAGTCGATGGACTCGATGAATGCTCCACAAAAGAACAAGAAACTGCGCTGCGCTGTCTATCATTGATCAAGCCCAGTGGTTACAAGACTTGCGTATCGGTCAGGACACCTGCAGAGAGCTCTGTTTGGAAGGATCAGTCTTTCGACTTGTATGAACACATCCCGGAAGAAAACCAGGACATAACCGACTTCGTACAAGTGGAGGTTGATAACAGAGTACGAAATGGACGACTGGTCACGCTTGACCCGTTGCTCATTCGAGACATCAAACATGAGCTCATTGAAGGAGCATGTGGAATGTAAGCAGCTGCCAGAATGGATTCACTCACTGCTTTTCTGACCAAATCTGTCTTCTCAAGGTTCTTGTGGGTTTCTCTGCAACTTGATTCGATATGTTCCGAAATGTCAGATGGCGCAATACGTGAAGCGATCCACGATCTTCCAAGGGATCTCACGCAAACATATGAACGAAATCTAGTCAAAGCAAACTCAAATGACTCCAAAGGTCATCATGTTCGAATTTTCAAGTTGCTAGTTGGTGCTCGAGAGGCAATGACAACGGAGCAGTTACGGGAGGCTGCAAGCGTTGAGGCAGGTCAGACTACTTGGAGCCCTCAGCGGCAAATCAGTAGCATCCAGGCTGTTCTAAAATTCTGTGGCAGTCTCGTCATGATCGACGAGGAAGATGACACTGTCAGGTTCATCCATCATGGTGCCCGCAGCTTCTGCCTCAACTCGCCAAGAAATGCAGCACAATGGACCTTCACTGAGAAGGACGCTAATATCGCCATGGCGGAGACATTAGTGACCTATCTTAGCTACAATATCTTCGACACCAGGCTATCTAGGAACGTTATTCCTAAGATTAATGCGAACAGTATGCCTGGAAAGGTTGCTTTGAGCACCATGAGAAAGCACCGGGTTGGGAAGAGTGTCACAAGCAGGTTATTCAGGTTGACATCTCAACTGAAACAGGATATCGGCCCAACTCTCGCTGAAGCCGGCGAAAGTCACCAAGAGAAAGACATTCAAGAATTCTTCTTGCTGCCATATGCGAAGAATAGCTGGATAAGGCACACTTCGCGTTTAGAGAGCCTTCCTGCTGCGCCAAATTGGCATCATCTTCTAGATCATCCCAAGTTTGGAATTGATGAAGCAGCTACACAGTTGGATAATATGGAATTAGGTGGGACTGTATTCCTGAAACCAAGTTCGATTCACATACCCGCTTTCCTTCCAAGTCAACTGACCCTTTGGGCACTATGCAATGGCCACATCCTTCTTCTGAAACACGAGCTTGTCAAGGATCGTGGAGTACGAAAACTCCAAGCTTTTGTTCGACTTTGGTTTCTACTAACTCGACTCCCCAAACGGGCTATTTTTGAGCTGGACTATCATCTTGTTAAGTGGTTATGTCTCATTTTTATTCGTTTGGGTACAAAAAGCCCAGCGAAACTTCAATTCTTAAGTCGGCTTTCAGCATTCGACCGTTGCTTCGTTGACTATGCTTGGGAAGCTATACGCGCCTCTGACGCCGAAGCCTTTACCTTTTTCCTCAACAGCTTCTCGGTCGAAGATGCTCAGCACTTTAAAGACAACCCCAAGCTCGTTGAATGGGCCATAGCGTCGGGGAGCTTGAGCATGCTCCGTCTTCTGATAGAGTTGGGGCTCGCAAAAGATTCTCGCGTAAATGGCCGTTGTGTCGCTCAAGCCTTGAGCCTTGACCACCTTCAAGAGGAAGTTAAATTCCGCTTGGTATATCATTTGTTTGGTGCTGGAATTCAGTTGGACGCTCTGACTGAGAGCGATCTCTACAAAGCAATCAAGCTATTTGGAGTATATGTCGAACTTGCAAACTCAACTCGTATCATTGGCGGACTCTTCCCTTTCCAAAGTAGAGAATCCAGTCAAAAAAGGGATACATTATTACTCATGGCATTCTTGTCAGGGGATTACCAAGTGGTAGAGACCTTATTTCACTGCTGCGCTAATCCTAATGCGCCAGGATCTGGAGAAGGCTGTCTGGACATGACGCTACATATTGCATCTACAGACCGAGTAAAGATCTCGTGGAGCCTTCTCAGATTTGGTACACAGCCAACGACATCAGCTATCTACCGAGCTTTGGAGTTACAACATTGGGTTCTTGCATTATATCTCCTGTCGCTCGTAGAACCTCTTGACTCTAGCTCATATTTCTTATCTTGTTTTACTGAGGTATCGCCCGCAATCACTGAGTCACTCCTCTTCCAAACTGCTCCCGAAAACCTGCATACATCTATCCCACAGCCACGTCAGTTATCAATCGTTCAAACACCTGAATGGGTGCGGTGGCAGTTTTATTTCACATCTCCTGTCATCCACAATGGTCAGTGGGGGACGATTGACACTTCTGAAATCGACATCCTTACCCAGGATATCCATTACCTATTCACCTCGACCGAGGTATCCAATCCCTTATATTTGAATGGCCACGGCGTCCGCTACAGATCCGTACTGGGCCCCGACGTAACTCCATTCAAAATAGATTTCATGAAATTGGAGAGGGGTCAGAACGTGTGCTTGAGACTCACCACCCCAAGCAGTTTGGCAGTTATTGCCGAGCTCGAAGGAAGATGGCAATCAAAATTGGATCGGCTCGCACTGCTAAATACCGCCGAAAATGCCTTGATGATGCACCATTACGGGAATTACTTCCCCATCTCGGACGATGGTTTAGATCGATGGTTACTCCCTGATTCCTTCTGGGACACCGCAAAGATTCGGCAACTTGTCGAACAACGTCGATATCTGTCATCTTTACATTTTGAAGATGTCTATTGGGGCGTAAGAATCTTGGATAAATGTCTCTCCTTGTTCCTCAATTTACCTTGCCCATCGACTCTGGACGCCTTTGACAAGTCGTTCCCCAGTCTATATTTCGCAAGAAGGACTGATAGAGGGTTCGGCTATCGAAACAACCTTTCAGCAGATTTTGCCTATATGAGCCTCCGCATTCAATGGCTAAGAACTTTAGGTGCTATGTCCCAGAGAGGGCTTCTTTCAAAGATCAATATTCCAGAAGAGCTATTGGCAGAAATGGGAATGATGGTTGAGATCTTGCCTGGAATCACGAAAGCGTACAATGGACCTATGATTGTTCTTAAACAACATGAAGTCATGCCAGAGGTTCTCGAAGCAGCCTTTCTGGGGTTTGAGGGAAAGCCGGCTCTCGAAGTTTTGATTCGTAAGAACCCCGGATGGACATCGCAAGTCTGCTCATGGATTGGAACAATGGACGCAGCAGTATTCATGTGGTTCATGGGTGAGAATGCGCCTCTATCTTTCACAAGAGCATTCCAATCATTTCGCTCAGTGGGTGTTACTGATAGAGACATGGAGATGCTGGAACGGTCACTGGATGTTGCTAGGGGGAGAGTACCAGAGTTAGAGTGACTACATGGCCAATATTTCCTATTCACAACTTCCCCTTCAACGGGAACACTGCCCAACGCGCCTTTGCTTTTGCATATTCCTTTCCACTCCCATCTTTTATGACCGCATAGACCACGAATGAAGTTCCGTCATCTGATATCTCTCCCATACTGGTGGTGATCTGGATGACCTTGGGAACACGTAGCGGTCGGAGATATTGAACTTCTATGCCTTGGGTGGCGATCATATTCGTTATCAAGTCGAGCATTCCAGGATTCGTCTTAGGTGAGCATCTCCCGGTAGCTTTAGTAGGGATCATGCCACTTTGTAGCCGAGCGTTGAGGATGCCGAGAACGCCCATCACATCGTCTAGAAGTGTCGCTTGAACACCGCCGTGACAAATGTCCCCGAATCCGCAGACACCGTCGCCCAAGGCGTAAAACACACTGCAGGTCTCAACAGGGAGCCAGCGTGTCTTCGATTTGGAGTTCAGAATCGGCGCGGATGAAGGGTCGTGGAACAGCACGATGCGATGAGAGACAGTCGACGGGGAATTGAGTGTTTCGCTGAATAGCTTTCCGGTGCTACCACGGCCGTCTTGTTTATTGTCCAATCGAGGAATGACAACTGAATCGGGATGCATGAATTGATCGCGGCACCACGGTATATCGAAGAAATAATCGAGATCTTTCTGAGCACCAGGCAAAATCTTCGGGCCAGACATGTTCAGTGTATGGCCGATGAAGTCAAGCAAGTAACAAGTGATATGATGTGAAGCAGTTAGGGTAACGTTCCAGGGGAAGAATGATTGAGAATTGAGGGAATTAGAGGCAAAGGTCTCTCTGAGAATTCGTGGCAGTCTGATGGACCCAAAAACAAGCCATCAATGTCGTAAATTGTCTTTAGTGAAGGTATTAGTGTGATTGAGATAGCTGACGGGCTTAGTGTGCAGGGCTTAGTAGCTGAATTACTGAATTTGGTAATCCAGACTACTAGCCCTGTCGCCATGGACCAGATCTCCATGAATGACATGTTCAGCGCCACCGAGTCGGCAAAAGCAGGGAAATTTTGGGAAGCATATAATGGGAAGGTCTTGAAAGCTTGTTTCGAACGTTCATGGTTTTATCTGTCTTTTATATGTTCAATATGTCACAAACAAAACCCGTGATGATTTCCATGCCCAGGGTGATAGAGGACAGCATTCTACAACAGAGCGACCCGATGGCTCACTTAAGGGCTTATCTTATCAGTTCCTGGCAGTCTCTCAGGACAACATCGACCTGGAGATTTCTTACAGCAACATATCCTCGTTTACCCAAGTCCGTGCCGGTCTTCTCCAAAACTGACAAGGTAAGTTACCTTGTGTCAGCCAACTCTCCCAACACTGAATGATTCTCATATATGCTTTCACACCGATCGTCTTGCAGCAAGCATTCACAAGCATGACTGGCTCTAAAACATTCAACACTGTTTTTGCATTTCTTCTTTACTTCTATACATATCAACTCAGTGCGCGACATCAAGGATATACCTACCGAAAACTGGCTCTTCAGGTCGGTTACTTTGGCGGTGACAAACACGAAACAGATAACTTCAGCGCTTCTGGCAAGAGCTCTGGGAAGCTCATATGGTCACTAGCCAGAACGGCTATAGCAAGAACTGGGATGCCAATTTTGTTATCCTTCCAGCCACGCCAAAGACCGGTCGAAGTGTTGGGGAATCTCAGCTGGTGGATATGGGCTTTCTTGAACATCACTTTATACTCTGTCACTCTGGACTTCTGGTACTACCTAGTCCACAGAGCAGCACACGAGGTTCCCTTCTTATGGAAATTTCACCGAACCCATCATACAACTAAGCACCCCAGAATTCGCCTGACTGCGTAGGCAGATATGGAACAAGAAGTCTGGGATATGGTTGGTGCTCCTACATTAGCCTATGCTACGTTAAGGACTCTCAACATACCATTCGACTTTTTTATGTTGTAGATATGCCTTCACTACATCGTTTACACAGAAGTCAGTGGTCATAGTGGGCTGAGAATATTTCTGGTTCCTCCATTGACTCTAAGCCCATTGTTAAGGTATTTTGATGCAGAACTGTCTATTGAGG
Organism: Fusarium sp. Na10; assembly: GCA_002234255.1. Lineage (NCBI taxonomy): Eukaryota > Fungi > Ascomycota > Sordariomycetes > Hypocreales > Nectriaceae > Fusarium > Fusarium sp. Na10. The sequence goes on along the minus strand of NJCS01000456.1, from coordinate 87,262 downwards.
ATCATGACTTGCATCATAGATATGGGTGGAGGGTTGTAAAGAACTATGGAAAGCAGACAAGAGTATGGGATAGAATATTTGGTACATGCAGCGAAAGGGTGGAGTCGAATGCATCGAACATAGACTATGAGAACAGGATAGAGATAATGTTTTCTTAGTAATAGATCACTATTGATAGTCGAAAGTAACTAAAGAGGCTATTATGGGACTGTGTCCTGTATATAAATATCTTCAATTCCCTATTATCTGAAAGCTACAGATATTTTAATCAATATGAACACTTTATATAATAGATATTCTAGTTTATATTTACTATACCTACTAACTTTTGTCACATGTGCTGCCTTAACTTAGGCATTCCCGAAGTTCTTCCATCAGGCACCTTTGTTGCCGCAATGTACTCCGTACCTACTACGCAACCATTTCTAACCGCCGTAATTCTCGTTACCCCAGTCCTGGTTGTTTATTTATACATTCACATCATCCTTCCTGAGCTGAGTGACACGCCTAGCCAGAAGGCTTAGCGAAGTACTCGGCCGCTTGTCCCCACTGCGCCTTCATCCATGGGTTATTTCACCAGGCGTTTAGATTTTTTTGCAGGGGCCGTTAGGCAACACCTGGAGGCCTGAGTCGATCCGTCGTCCGCAGCGAAACCTGAGCTTGTTCTTGGCACCACGACGCCCACCATCAACCTTTTATCTTCATTACCCACTTCGACAATCATTCCATCAATATTGAATCCTTGAGGATCGCTTTGAGCTATGAAAGACAAAATCTATTATTTCGCCAAATTCAACCTCCCAGCACTCCTCTCCCTTGCGGAACAGCGTCGCGGCCAATCTTGCACCTGCGATGTAACCCAGATGCCAAAGTGCGGCAGCTTGAACTGGGTCATCTTTCTTTGTTTCCAAGATGGGGTTGAATGGGTTTTTCGCTCTCCCAAGAGCGGCCTCGATAGCTTTTACTCCGATGAAACCACCTCCAAGATTCTTGTCAGCGAAGCATCTACATTACTGTATCTCAAGACAAACACTTCAATTCCGGTTCCCCAAGTATTTTCATACAGGTATGCAGTGTTCCTTATCCTCATGATTTTGTTATTGACATTGTCTAGTGGATCTAGCGACAATGATATTGGCATTCCATATATTCTCCAGAGCAAAGCTACTGGCCGCTCTCTGGGATCATATGCCTGGAATCCTCCTCGGTACCAAGTCCCAGGGCTCCAACATCGTAGCCCCCCCATACCGATATCCGATCATAACCGAAGCAAAGTCATGCGCCAGCTTGGTGCCTTTATGTCAGAATTATCCGCGCACCGATTCGATAGGATCGGTTCCTTATTCCGAGATGGAGATACGAACTACGTCGTTGGTGAATGCCTCTCGCCGTCTCTTACGTGGCAAGAGAGAGATTCACTTGAATTGGATCGCGGTCCATTCAATAATGAACACGATTATCTTGCTTCCATTATCTCAGCTTTCACCTCTCACGCTAAAGAGCTTTCGCTTACGCCGCACACCTTTTTCGCGCCAGTTCCTGACATGATGGATTATGAAAGTTTGTCAAGTTATCAGAAAGCATCGAGACGGTGGAATGATTTTGTCGCAATCGGCCAAAAGATCGAGCACAGTAAAAATGTCCTCTTTTATTGCATGGCAGGTCAATTTCTATCTGAAATGATAAATGACTTGTCCTCAGACGGAACAACCGGATTCACGATCTCCCATCCAGACCTACATCTTGGTAACATCTACGTTGATGAAAACTTCAACATTACCTCTATCATCGACTAGAGTTCGGCGTCAACTGGCCCAGTATCTGAGATCCTTACTGCTCCATCACTGGGTAACTCAGCTGCACCGCCATCAGTATTTCTTGCTGATTCCTATCGGTCAGGTTTCGTCCAGAAAGCTCCTCAAAAGGCCCAAGACCTCCCTGATGGGGTTCTCTGGAAGAGTTCAGAGAGAATGTGGTATTTCACTCAACTAACACGCTTACTTTCCAAAAATGACTACCAGCTCTTCGAAAAGCTATTCGAACTCATATACGTGAAGGACGCGTCTGTGGATAGAAAGGAGAGGGTTTTGTGGCTGTTCCATGAGCGCGCTGGTCAGGACGAAAATGTGAGACTTCTGGCTAAACTTCAGGAGGATGATCTCTCGGCCGATGAACTACTAGAAAAGGAACAAGCTTGCTTTCCACTGAAGAGAACCGTGAACCCAGACTCTATTGCTGTGGCGAGGAAGTTGACGACGATGTCTGAAATGAACCCAGTGTTTCTTGGTGATCATCGATTGTGGAAGTGGATTGAGAAATCTCTTGAGCATAATGAACTCTAGTAGTTACTGTTCTTCTCATATCAGTGCTTCCTTAGGTAGTTGGGGCATTTAACAGTACAAGAGTGAATTAGTTTCTAAATGATCATAGAACATTTCTTGTAGTATTTTTCCGTTTCAGTTAATTCGCAAAGGAAGGGAAATCAATACACGCTTGCTTTCTACGCCCTTGACGCCCTAACACTTTGAATGGCATACTGGCTCACATAGGCTAGACGCTGTTTGTTTCAGTTGTATTAAAGCCCAAACTCCTTTGGCCTACTTCTTCAATGTGCCTGCAATCTGGGGCTTGAGATACTTCGCAATGTAGTCATCGTTCTTCCAGCCCGACCAATCAGCCTTCTTCAAGCCCCAAGAATCATCAAACTCCTGGATACCCTGACGAGTATAGTAACGACCAACAATAACCCAGATGAACCAACTAGCCTTGATCTCGGGCAGATACTCCGATAAGCAGCTCACATAAGTGTTGGCAGTATTGTAGTCAGCACCATTCATCGCCTGGCCAAACTCAGTCAGCATGACGGGGAAGACCTCAGCGACGTTAGGGTCGCTCTCATTCATGGCCTGGAAGCCCTTGTTGTAGAGGTTATAGCGGAGAGAAGAGCAGCTGGTTCCGCTGTTCTCGTAGTTGTGAATCTCAAGAACGAGCTTATCCTTGCCGTAGCCGACAAAGTCATCTCGGTTGAAGACTTCACCTCCTGGCTGGAGTGTCTCACCGGAGTAGAGAGGAGTGACATAGGTGTCGTAGTTCATGCCGGAGATGACGATGATTCCATTTGAATCGCCCTCATGAACTGCATCAGCACCTTGGCGCATATACCTGTAGAGATCACTCCAGTTGTATGACTTGTCACGGAGAGCGTTGTTGTTTGTAGGCTCGCGGGGCTCGTTGCGGAGAGACTGTGTGATCTTGGCTGGCCAATTCTTGCTCTGTTGATAGTCAGTACGAACACATCGGGTATAGGAAGTGGTGAAAAAACATACGTGAGCTGCCATGTACTTGACACCTCGAACCCAATTGTCAACATTAAACTGGGTATCTCCCCACCAAGTGTTACCATCCGTACCGCCGCAACACCATTTGGCCTCGGAGATGTGGTTATCAAGGTCAATGTAGATCTGTTGACGGAGACACTCAGCAGCAATGGCGTCGTAGACCTAACAACTGGTTAGTCATACCTCTATAAGCAGAGTGTTACTTAAGCTTACCTCAAGACGTGTTGTCTTAGCGGTGAAAGAAGGGTTGTTCTTCAACACCTTCTGAAGAATAATTGTACCGTTCTCTTTTCCAAGGCCTTCTTCGAAGGCAGTCTGGAGATCAACGTCTTTACCATTGTTGGCGTAGATCTGATCGACAAGCTCAATGGCGAAGGTGAGACGAATAGCGTTCATGCCAATGCTCTTGATATCGGAGAGAACGTCCTTGATGGATTGGTACTGCAGACCCTCAGGCACCATGACTTCGCCGTGGCCGGGCCAGTTGGCTCCAGCGAGGCTGATCTTGTCACCATTGGCGTTGACGATCCAGCGACCCTCTGTTTTGAAAGGTCCATTGGGCCATGCTGCTACAGCATTGCCGATGAGGCAGCTGAGTGCCAGGAGAGGGCTGATGAATAGCTTCATGATGGAGAAAAATGACGAAGCTGGGAGTTTGATCCTGATTCGAAGGAACGAACTTGCATGAGAATCTCCGAGACCTTATACTTTTTCCAATACGACACCTAATTAAACTCAAAAGCACCGACGCTCCGGAGCGGACCGAGCTTCTTGGCAATTTTCATCTCGAATTAGACTCGCAGCAACACCTGACGTATGTCCTCCTGAACTAACGGCCGAGCAACAGGGATTACAAGCATCTAAAAGCTGGGGAAGACAGATATTCCCCCAATCCAGGGAAACAAGCTGTCGATCTTGACGCTATTCAGATGCTTGTCTCCCCCGCATAATAGACATCCAGCGCCGATGCGACTCCAGAGTGCCCTGTGCGCTTCGGCTCCGGTATCCCCGACCCCGCAAATTCCTGGTTAGAGATGCGGGGTGGCTATCACGGGTCTGAGTAGCGTGAGTGATCCTCGGCATTGGAGGCGCTAGAAGAGGAAATCTTGGGCTTCGGAGCATTGGGGAGCGAGAATGTGATGGTGAGAGGTGCGGATGAATATGCGGACATCTTCCCTCAAGGAGGCAAACAGGCAGGGCGGTGCGGATGAAAGAGCACAATGATCCATTCAAGAATATTGAGCCGATTAGTCCGCTTAACTTGCAGCTTGGCACCTACTCAATCGAAATAATTCTAACTATGGTTTGCAGTAACATCTCCTCAGATTTTACAATTACTCAACTATAATAACGCTCTACGGGTCTGCGGCTACAGTGGCCATGTGATGTCATGTCAAAGCGACCTCTGTAGGGTAGGTAGCTATGATTCATCATAAACCGTATTGACTCGTGGAGTCGCGTTAGAGCTGGGGCGTACGCGCTGGAAACCTCACATAACAACGGCAGTTCAAGATTTAATGTCCGTTCTCCATAAGGGTTGTCATTTTGATAGTCATAATTGCCTTTCCAGGCATCGCGAGTAGACTCAATGTCCACGCCATCTAAACAGCTGTAGTCTCGGGCTTCTGTCCCCAAACGACCTTTTGAGCGAAGTATCCGTGGTGTTTCCCAGAGCGAATTTCTCTTCGGAACTGAGCGACATAAACAAGAATCTCCTCTTTCGTCCATCCAAGTGTATGTGCCATGAACAGAATAAAGCCCTCGCTATCCGTCTCCAGACCATACTTGGAGTAAGCACCCATGCGCTTCTCAACGGGATCCTTGGGCCAAGTGCCAACGGGGTTCTGTCACATATCTTAGCACCCCAACTCAAAAGCGCGGGGGTATAACTCACTCTAAAGTCGAACTCTTGGATGTTGACGAAGCCGGCCTTCTCCATCGCCTTGCGCTGAGTACCGTCCTCAACGACACTGAAGCTGGTACCGATCTTCTTACCGCCCTCCTTGAAGAATTCACCCCAATGACCCATAGCAGAGTTAGGGGCGACCGTACCATCATCACTACTGACGTTACAAGAAGCTTCGTGGCTTTCAGTCCAGGCGCCGGGCTTGCAGACTCTGTAGGCTTCGGAGAAGAAGGCGTCCCAGTCTCTCACGCTGCCCATCAACCATCTGACGTGGATGTAATCGGCAAAGTCGGATTTGAATGTCCAATCGCGAGTGCAATCTTCGATCTCACTGAACGTTGGTTAGCGGAGGTACGGGGAAGGCAGATGGCACTAACAATTGGACGTTAGGAGGAACCCATGAGGGCTGGATCGGGGAGAGGTCGGTCCCGATGATCTCAGCGCCAGGGTATTGGTCGGCAAAATCACTAAATATCTGTTAGATGATCCAGGGAATTGAAGGGTCCAACTTACATGGCCCAGATACCAGTACCGGTTCCGATGTCGATAGCTTGCTGTAGAATGGGTGAGTATTGGATGAGAGGGGCACACGTGAGCAACGTACATGAAGCTTCTCTTCTTTCAGGGGAGCCAGGTGAAGTTTGTCACCAAGACCAAGCGTGAGAATATGGTGACTGATGGCATGTTAGTGGTTAGTCGTCGGGTTGTACAGTGAACTCACGTGAGATCCATCAAATCATTTTGCTGTTCATCATTGGAGGCCCTTTAAAAGTGTCAGAATGTGTGAATAGTCGTTTGAAGTAATGCTACTATACCAATACTGAGCATTGCCCTGCTCGCTGTGATATGTGCGACCATGGATAGTTCTGTACTCGAGGATGCTAGAGGTGATGGAAGCAGTGGATGAGGCGTTATCCGGGTCGAGGGTTGAGTCAGCATCGGTATTGTCATCATCCGCACCCTCAGCCTCAGCTTGTGCTTGTTCCTACAGTATCCAATAAGCATCTCGATCGATCACTCTAGGTGCCTAGTTACGCACCTCATTGACCTGCGCCCAATGTTGCGGGTCAAGAATAGGACCCGACGTGGCAGCGGGTGGAGAGGGTGACTTGCTAGCGGTGGGAGAGCGGGATTTGCTAGCACGTGGAGAGCGCGACTTTGACTTGGTGCGTGCGGCAGCGTCAGCGTCAGCTGAGGCTCGGCGCGTTGGCTCAGGCGTTTCAGACATGATTCCGTCCAGAAACGTAGACAGATCGACAATTGGAGCACTACGAAGCAATGAAAGCGGTAAAAAGAACGAGAATACGAGGGATTAAAAATCCGAGGGATTAAAGATAGGGAACAGAGGGACTGGTTCGCTTAACAGGGTGGTACGGACTAAATACTGCTCCGGGAACACCCATGTGAGTGTAACTCTGACGATTGGTCTGGTCTGGCAAGTTTTGAGAGCTTCCTGCTTTGGTCTAGACTCGTGGAACTGAAAGATAAAATCACCAGGGGAGATGGTTATAAAGTCGATGGATAAATCTGCGTGTAATATAATCACCACTGGCACTTCCTACTAAAAGGTCTTTAATAAGCTTCAATTAAAGAATAGTACAATACCTGACTGGAATGCGATTTATAGCTTATCGTTTCATGATTGACGACTGTGACAGTGGGGTTCTTGGCTTCGGACAGCACCCAGATCAGGCTAATCACCATTTCTTAGCAGGCCACGCAAGACCTGGAAAAGATATCATCCGTCACGAGTAAAATAAAACGTTCAAAACTCATACGATTATCACCAAAATCAACTGATTACGTGCACAATTCCGCCGCACCTTGATCTACCGACTTAACATGCTCTGAATCATCAACATCACCGATATGCAACCCCATCGCCATACCCCGCGCCATGTGAACAAGCATATGGCAATGCAACGCCCATATTCCCGGGTTATCCGCCACCAACGCCAATACGACATGACCGCGCCGTGGTACGCTAACGGTATCTTTGCGCACCGGAAACTCGAGATCTAAACCGTTTGGTGGCGCCTCGTCTGTGTAGGGGTTATAACTGCCCCAGCTCCCGCGACCTGGATTTCTGTATGATGATAGAACGTAGAATGAGTGTCCATGAAGATGAAACGGATGTGCGCCATCGTCCAAGTTGTTAATAACGATGTCAACTCTCTTCGGTTTGCGGCCAGATATTCCGATAAATGGGATGAGTTGGTTCTCGTTCCATGAGGTCCGATTTTGAGCCAGTAGAGGTGGAGATTGTGGCGTCCAGGATGTATGGTTGATGAATCCGACTGGTGCATAGTCCATGTGCGCCAGCTTCTCAACCTTGGCGTAAAGAAGAATAGTCTGTTCTGCCTTTGCTGGGAGATCCGATACCTTGGTAGCAGCTTTGAGAACCTGTGAGTCAAGGGCCTGGATCTCCTCTTGTTCCAAAGATTGAGGAACAGGTTCATTGAATGATCCCTTTGTGCTTGAACTGAACATTGGGAAGCTTTGGGTCGGATTCAGAGCTGGGTTCGGATAGCCAAAGTTTCTGCCAAGCGGGTTAGTCTCTCATCTCTACCAATAGTGAAACAGATAGAAACGCACTCGTCATCCAGATAAATGGTAAGCCAATGGTCTCCCGTTTGGTCCCCCTTCCACTCTACCTCAAGGTCAACTCTCTCACCAGGATAGAGAATACCGACTGTTTCAATAGCTTCAGCTTTGACAGCGAAGCCTCCATCCACGCGAACTGGTCGAATGATGTCTCCACCAACGCTGAAGGAAAGGCCTGCGACGGAGCCTGTGTTGACGATTCTAAGTCTGGCCTTCTTCTGGCTCCCTGAAATCATGAGAGGCTTGAGGTCATTTAACTGGACCTGCGAGCAAGACACTGGCCTCGCAGGAACAGCCATGGAGCAGTTGAAGCGTCCCTGACCATTGACCAGCAACGAATCTGGGACGGGTTCATTGCCTCGACTACTTGCATCAGCATACCAGCCTAGCACTTCTGTTTGGTTTCGGTGAAACCAATCACCGACCATCAGCAGGTAATCTCCCGGTGGTACTTCAAGCTCATCTGGGGAATGAACGACGAGACCTCCCCATAGCCCATCAGCGCGTTGAACATCAGAGTGGGAATGCCACCAGAAAGTGCCTTGTTCTTCAGCGCCAATGGTGAAGTTGTAGGTGAAACTACTCCCGGGAGCGATAGGACATTGTGTAAACCCAACAGCACCGTCCATACTGTTCTGGTCCTTCATGCGCAGGCCGTGCCAATGAAGAGACACGCCTTCGTCTTGAATGCCGTTGGCAACATGAATCACAAGTCGGTCGCCAGACCGGGCCTCAATGAGGGGTCCTGAAAACTCATCTACGAAAGTCAGTAATAGTAAACCCCATGTTGGCAGAGAACTTTACCGTTGACAAGATATACTCTCTTTTCTACTCCATCTGGTGACCTAGTCCCAGTTGTAATAGTCCAGTTCAACGTGAGTGTTGTTGGGGGGCGTCTTGCGTGATCTTCAGGATGGAGTCGGTACCCAAGATGGCCGGTAGCATCGTCGCTCAACTGGTTGCTTAATGAACCATGGAATAATACCACTACAACCCCGATTGCCGATAGTAGTGCGACCACGATAAGAGCTGCTATCCATCTCCAACCGCACGTGCAACATAGCGAAGGCGGGGTTCGATCATGCACCTTGACCTCCTCTCTCAGTTCAAACTCCTCAAGCAAAGCATCAGCTTCTTCATCGTGAGCGACCATTTTGCCTGCACTCTTCAAACCAAGCTCCCTCTCAGAAGCGCATGATGGAAAGGTCTTTTGTGATGGAAGCGAGTCCCATTTCCGTGCCGTACATCCGCCTCCCGATAAGAAAAGTCCCGAGCGCTTGTGATCGCAAATCTCACAAAGATCCCCCACGAGATCAATCCCCGCACGCTAATTGGCTCGCCACCCGGCACCACCATCGGTCAGCGAATTAGTTAGTATTAAAACAAGACCTCCCAACTTGGGAAAGATGTTCAACGTTGCAATTTACATCCGATGCATGATCATCTGCTTCTTGCTAATCAGATGGATATGATTTGAAACGTGTGAGTTGAGAAAATCTTGTGATCATCGCTTTGGGCCCCAGATCTTGCGGTGTTACGCTACTCCACCGTCGACGAGGGTTTTTTTCCTCGACTCTGCTTTTTCGTACGATTATTTCCGATAAGAAAGAGGGAGGTATAAGTTGCCAAGATGTGGCAGTGTCTCGAGTCTTGGCTCCTCTGGTTTTACCAGCTGGTTAAGGATTGGCCTTGGTTATCAGACATGATTTTCTCTCCGAGACTTCGTTGGGCCCTCACGGCCCTGTTGGCGGCTTCGAAAACGGCCAGGACTGAGAGCTTGGCTGATATCGACCATGTAATCTTGTTTATGCAAGGTAACATCCTCCAATGAGTCTCTTATATCAGCTATCTAATATGTCACAGAGAACCGTGCTTTTGACCACTACTTCGGTACCATGCCTGGAGTTCGTGGCTTTGCTGATCCAAACGTCCAGTACAACAGCGGCATCCCTGTCTGGCAACAGCAAGTCACTCCTCAACAGAGCAAAGACACTGATTACATCACACCCTGGTACATCAACTACCTCGGTGGAACATGGCCAGAAGCTACTCAGTGCATGAGTGCCGGGTCCAACGGCTGGGATGCCAACCAAGCTGCTTGGAATCACGGTGCCAACAACCAGTGGGCAGTAAAGAACACTCCCTACAGCATCGGCTACTACAAGCGTGATGACCTCCCTGTTCATTTTGCTCTTGCTGAGGAGTGGACTGTTGGTGATATGTACCAAGAGTCCGTCATCGCTTCCACCAACCCCAACCGTGTCATGTGGATCAGTGGATCCATCAACGTCCCTGGCTCACCTCAGACCAAGGATGAGGGTGGATACCCCTACATCGACAACAATGAGACACCTGGTTGTGATAAGAACGGTATCAACTGTTACCCTCTCAAGTGGTCCACAGCTGCTGAGAAGTATGAGGCCGCTGGTGTCTCTTGGAGTGTCTTCCAGGACGCTGATAACTTTGATGACAACCCTTATGCTTGGTTTGAACAGTTCCAAGATTCCAAGACAGGATCTGACTTGAACAAAAAGGGTATGAAGGGACAGTCCTTAGACGCTTTCTATGCTCAGGCTGCCGCTGGAACCCTGCCAGAGGTCTCATACATCGTCGGTCCCATGCAGCTCTCAGAACATCCCCCCTACTCCCCTCACGATGGCTCTTGGCTTCAGCGAAAGGTTGCCGAGGCTGTCATCAACTCCCCCAAGTACTCCAAATCCGTCTTGATCATCTCATATGATGAGACGGGTGGCTGGGCCGATCACGTTAGCCCGTACACTTCTCCAGATGGCACTGCTGGTGAATGGATTGATGATCCTTATGGTGCAGCCGGCCGCACTGCCACTGGCCCAGGCTTCCGTGTGCCCTTCTACATCATTTCACCCTTCACTCGCAAGGGCGGTGTTTACACCGAACACTGCGATCACACTTCTCAGGTATCATTTATTGAGAAGTGGCAAGCTGCAAAGGGTCGTGATGTCACCACTGATGAGATGGTTCCCTGGCGTCGCGAGAACATGGCTGATCTGGTCAACGCCTTTGACTTCAAGAACCCCGACTACAGCATCCCCAATCTCCCTGAAGCTCCTCAGCCCCATACCAACAGTAAGGGCGTTTATGATGGTTCATCATACTGTTCTTCGCAGTACGGCAACGGCCGTCCTCCTGTTCCCTACACTGGCGTGGGTGCCAACAATGATACTGCAAGTCTTGCTGAGGCTGGTTTCAAACCTGTTCGTGGACTGCTCACTGAAGGCCGCACACTTGTCCTTGAGTCTTCCGGCCAGGCTGTCAGCGCTACATCGTACAGCAGCAAGGTGTCACTGAGCAAGGCATCAAAGAACCACGATAACATGCAGCATGGATGGGTTCTTCATGCCGTGGATATCGGTGGCGACCAGTTTACCATTAGCTCTGTCAGCAACGGTCAGTATATCTGCAAGAATCTTAAGCTCTGCAAAGATTCTGGTTCTGCTACGGTGTTTGTTGTGGACTTCAAGCCAAGCAAGGGTCACTCTTTCAAGGATCAGAAGACAGGGGAGTATCTAGCTAGTGGGCGAAAGGAGAAGCTGAGTTGGCAGAAGAGCCAAACTTTCTGGAAGGTCTTTAGTGTCACTTACTGATTAGACGAGATTAAGAAGACATGGTATATGTAACAAGGATGTATATGAACAGATTGGCTGCGTTAGCCACGCAGCAATCACATCTCCAAATGAAATGAAACTATGTTCGTAATTCTCTCAGACGCTCACTAGATATCAGGGACCATCTCCATCACAGTGCTAGTTGGAGGACCGACTATATCACCAATAGCGACCATGTACCAACTGGACCTCACCCCGAGGCTTATACCATCACAGCTTTTTCTCATTCAGTTTTTCAATAAGCTCTTTTTCCTCACGCGCGGTGCGACATCTGAAGCATTCCTCGGTACCCTTAATAGAATCGAAAGAGTGGATTATGCCGATTGAACAATTTGCGAGGGTGCCCGTCGAGTTGGCCTCATCGCATTTGGTTAAGCTGTTTCTAACTGAACATTCCCATGTACATGTTATACATTGGACAGATGTGCGGAGTCGGTAACACATAGTCTTACTAAGCGGTGTAGTTCATATATAATAAATGTTATGAGGTGGAGGCTATAGAGTTTATATATAGGTAGATATAGGAAGATTATTGATGGTTGATAGCGGAGGATTATATCTATTGTTGGTGCTGCGATTGAGATTTATACCCCTTCACCATGGCATAACTACTCAGTGATTCAATGCACAGCCAGTGACAGACGTGTTGATGCATATAAATAAGGGCCCTTTCTTACTGCTGATCGTGTCTGTAAGTTAAGGTGATTTTGTGTCTAGAAATGGTTAATTACTGACCCGGTGAAGTTCCAGCAAACATGGCATGAGTAACAAGGAAGTCACAGAAGTAAATGGCTGTGATGGTCAAAAGATTATATAATATCTACTGTAGAACTACCTGTCTTCAAGTATCTAGATAGGTTCACTAGCTACAAGCTAACATCTAAATAATGACGGTAGTAGTGTAAAGGCCGCAACGTGGGATTTGCCATATACAAACGGTGTACGGACAGCTCATTCTGATGGCCACGCATTCTTACCGTAGGACAAGCTTTGACTGCCGCTCCTTTTCCTCCCTTTTGATACGGCATGGATCGCATTCAGCTTTCCCCTTTTCAGTCTCATTATCCTTCCAAATGCCAATAGAACATCTTGCATCTTTTCCGTGCCCGTTGACCTCGCGGCACCTGTCGAGGAAAGTTCGGTTTGACATTTCTGTAGTGCATGAGATGCATTGAATAGACGTGAAGAGAAGGCGACACATTTTGGTAATGACGTTTTGCTGGTTGTGGTATGGAATTTGGATTAGAACATTAGAGGGAATATGTCGAGTTCGTTGAAGTTTGGAAGTAGAAGGACGTTCGTATTCTTGTTGCTACGAGGGGATTTTGTAGTCACCTGTTCTCACATAGCTAGTGATTTAACGCAGACAGTAAGTGACAAAGGCGGTGATACGCACAGAAAGGCACCGTTGTTCACTTCCAGTGACATTTGTAAGTAAATGCGACTTTTTGTTTGTAAGGATATTTGGGTTCTAATTAATCCATAATCCTTCATCATCCACTAACAGAGTGTCCAACAGCCTCCGTTCTTCTGCAAGTTCACTGGTCTTCCTCGAACACTTGGTGCATTCGCCGTTTCCGATCTCTTCTCGCTCAGGCATGACCCGGCCTGATCCACATTGACCCCAAGCAGCTTGTTCAGTGACGATCCCACACAACCTTATGTCGAATGTGCCTAAGTATTTGACTCCACAGGTTTTGCATAGAAGTGATATCCAAGTCTGGGAACACATTGTGTAAAGAACAGCTTTCCTTTCCGACGACCTTTTTAGTGGTGGTGGGAGATGTCAAGATGTATATGGTCCGGGCAGATGATTCTTAGCAGATGTTGAGGGAATTGAAGAGGTAGATTTCTGTTAATGAAGGTCAATGGGACGAAGGTGACGCTTTATATAATTCTTTTCTCGTTCATTCTAGCAGTGATACAATGAACAGTCCATTGCGTTCAGTGATGAACTATGAACAACAACCTTCATTCACCTTGAATTGTTGGCCTGTCATGTTCACAAATAATCGTCAGGCATATTCAGAAGGTGTTCCTGTTACTGATTCTCCTATTGATATCACCAATATTCTGAATAATATTCCGAGTAACCTGGTATCTAGTTCACTGTCTTCATTGAACCAATCCTCCAAAGCTATGCCGATTCTACCTACTCCTCCTGAATGGTCGCGAGTCTCCCTTCTTCCTCGCGCTTCTTCCGACACTCATTACATTCTCCCCCCTCCTCCTCCAGTTCTATTTGCATGACTCCCGCGTCGCACTCTCCCCACTCAGCCATTTCTGGTAAATTATCGCAAGTGTCAGTGGTTGAACTAGTCTTGTACGAATGGCGGCAGGTCGAACAGAGAGTCGACAAATGGTAATAGTAACACATCTTGAAAGGTACCGCGATCAATAATTTCTATGAGTTCTATAGACGCATGTCGGTCAAATATTGTCTTTCAGTTAAGGTTATTGAAATTGAAATTGTCCTGATTCGCCAGGACATGATAATATATATGCGGAGCAAAAGCTGCGGTTCACTGTTGAATCGTCAGATTGATAGCGAGAATTAAGTGTGAAACGAGGCTCATCGCTCCTCCGTATTCCAATGAACTACAGTATTCTCACTGACTGGTCCACATCATCCGTTGGCAGCAAGTAGGACGAGGCGGCGTTAAGGTATATTATGTTTTAATCCAGAGGCACTATAGTGAATATAAATAGAATAAGGCTGTGTAAAATACGTAACACTTGCAGAAATGAATAAGGCCGCTCTCATCATTAACGTCCTCCAATTACTGGAGTGAAAAGTCGTCAAAGGCGAAGTCAGGGAATCCACTTGCGTCTGTGCACTCAACAGTGATGGACATGGAATCAGCCGAGTCACCGGCTGTGAAAGTATTTTCGAACAGTTGATACTGATACGCAGTGGCCTGGGCGTCGAGATCAAGTGTTTGAGATACTGAGCCAAAGACAATCTTGAAGGAGCATGTGCTGGGCACGTACGCAGATCCAGCTGCCCAGTTGAACTGGAGGGTATACGTTGTGCCTGCATACAAGGGGCTAGCCAGTGGCTTGGTGAGCGTGGCGGACTTCTTGGTGGATCCAAGCTGAACATATCTGGGAGAGTCATTATACTGTTGCACACGAAATACAGAGTCAGATACTCACAGGAAGTTGTCGCCCGAGTTGGGCGAAGGGCCATCAGCTGTACTTCCAGCTCTGATTGTCATGCCATTGGTGCCAAACCAAGCATAAGTGCTATCATCAGTAGCTTGGATCTCGAAGCTGGGGTTCTCAATGAGCGCCCCAGTTACGGGATATGCCTCGCAGCCACCAACCTTGATCAGTGCCGTGTCATCAACGTACACTGCTCCAAGAACTGTGTTATCGTCATTGTACTCGCAGTAGAAGACAATTTGAAGTAGCAAGTTTCCGGCCGGCATTGCGAAGCGAACTGAGTAGAGAGTGTAGCCAGTCGACGAAGTTGCGCCAAAGTCGATAGTTGTCTGTTGGAATCCTAGGTCGTTATAGCCAGCGAACATATAGCACGTTCCGCTATCTGGCAGAGTCTTGGGCTTCCAGAAGAAATGGTAATCGTAGAGCTCGCCTTCCACTAGGTTGGATGAGTCGATATTTTGCTCCAGGTAGGTGCCTTTATCCGTGATTTCGCTGGGGAGAAGTCTGCCGGCTGTTAGTTTAATTGATCAGGAATGGCAAGCCATGTATGAACTTACGCCTCCCACTCTCCAGTTCGAGCATTGGACTGGTCGTGCACAAACTCTCCTATGTCATAGAAGGCCCATGCCTGGTTGTCCGCATCAGCCTCAAAACCAGAGACTTGGACAAGATTCACAGGACAGTGAGGTGACTCTGGCTGAGCGGGAACAAGCAGCGTAGACTTTGGGGGAGCGTTGGGGTCTACGGGAGTAGCATCACACTCGTTGTTAGAGTCCATTGCAGAGGTATCATCGATGTAAATATAGGCTGTGTACCCATTGCCTACACTGGGACAAGAAACGCCGATCTCGATGGCCGGGTCTAAGTTGTCCTGTGCAATGAAGCTCGCGGTGTACTGGTGGTATTGAGAATCATACGCAAGCGGTACTTGCTTCAATGCCGTGTAGTAGTCGAAGATAGCAAAGATAGTGCATTGAGTGTCGACTGTTGGGGGGTTTGCGACAGAGTACCAGAAGCTGATAGTATACTCTCTTCCAGGAGTTATGTGAATACGCTGCTCCATTCGTCGTTCTTGACCATCTGGGACAGGTAGGACACTGTTTCATATCAGCTTGCGGTTCAAATTAATTAGTGATAGCGACATACCCAATGTAATCACCAGTTCGAGCTTCTGCGGGGCTGTTTTCAATATCGCCACCACCCCAGTAGAATCCCCAGACGTCTCCGACATCTGGATCTTCGAAGCCAGGCCGTCTGAGCAGGTTGATAGGTTCAACACAGACCGAGGTGGTGGTTGTAGGCTCTGATGAAGTTTTCGTGGCATCCGCGGTGGTGGTGGGATTGGCGGTTGTCGTAGTATCAGCAGCTGTCGTGGATCCCTCAGACGTAGTAGCTTCGGTGGAGGTCACGTCAGTAGAGGCCGAGGTTTCAGCAGTGGTAGTCGGGGCGCCTGATGTTGTAGAGTCGGCAGATGCCGATGTCTCAGTAGACAAGGTCAAAGCACCAGAAGTCGTGGATTCGGCAGAGGTTACAGCATCGCTTGACGTGGTAGGGTTGCCAGACGTAGTGAGGTCGACAGAGATCGTGTGACTGCTCGAGGTCTCAAGACTTGAGACATCGGAAGTTGATGGGTTGCTTGAAGAAATGATAGTTTCACTGCTTGAAAGCGCCGTAGTTCCAGATGTCTTAGTGTTGGCAGCACTTGTCTCATCAGTCACTGATGTTTCTTCCGTTGATGCCGATGTCGCGATGCTACTACCAGAGGCAGAAGTCGAGACAACGGGAGCCGAGGTCGTGGTTTCGGTGGCCGACGCGCTCAACGAAGTCCTGGTCGATGGGCGACATAGACCTGCGTTTACTCCCAAGATGTTCACGGCCGCATAAGCGACTACAAGAGTCTTCAGCGACACCATTTTAAAAGAATGGCTATTAAACGAGTGGCTAGTCACGGCTTGGTGAACAATGGGATGCAGTGCCAGAAAATGGCTTGACAAGGGAGCAGCCACAGAACATATAACGGCCACGGGAAAGTCGGACAAAAAACCCCGTATCACGCCAAGTCGCACCACTTTGGTGCCCAGAGGACCTATTAGACCCAAACTACCAACACGATTCTCAATCGGTCGTTAAGCGCTGACTGTTGGCCAGCTGAATTGTTTTTAGTGAGCTCGTGAAGGATCAATAGCTTGGTTCGCCTTATCTAGCGTTGAGCTAAGATTGGGTAGAATACTGAATGTGGATTGAAAGTAGCTGTATTGAGACTGTGGGGGCGTTTAGCTGCTCTGCCTTGCATAATTAAAATTGTGAACCCCTGAATTTTTATCCTAGCGTCGTGCTTTGTTGTAAGACGCTATTGATTTCAACAGACACTATTGTCTGATCGCTAAACCTCAATGGATATCAGCCTAAACGTTTTTTCTTTTTTGGAACTCCTTAAGCCCGGTGATGCCGGATCGGAATCTGTTTCTAAAACTTGATTAGTTGGTTGGTTGTCACGTCACCGAAGCACGGCAGCGTTATCGGAATTAAGAGACCTGTGCCAGTGCCAGTATTCGCAGATCAAAGCTTAACCTTATATAATATTTACTGCATATTGCCAGTAGATCGCAGCCGCTATGTCCTTCAGCCGAGCGCTGCTATTGAAGATGGTCAAGTTGGGATCCATCTTTTCTGGCATGGCGCCAGTGATAACGGTATTTTCTTTGCCAGCTTTTATGGTTACAGATGGGGTGTTGCTCGCCAAATGGACAATGTTGGAATTGCCCCTGGGACCAGCCCGTATGTGGTTCTCTTCAACAGGAAGGTGTATGTTTTCTAGAGTGGCCGTGAAGGAAACGAAACCTGGTACTGCAATTTGGAAAAGAGTGGCCGGAGTCGGCAACGCTCTATCGCGGCCCAAATTGGAGGTCAAGGCTACTATCAAGGGACAAGTCCCACGGCTATTGTGCAAGACGTCAGCAACCTTCGATTGTTCTGGGCTGGATCCGGTGGACCTGACCAGGGACTCTGGTACTCGGGTTCCCACTGAACCCGTTTTCTTGGACTGGTCAGAGAAACTTGGCTAGAGTACTTGGCGGGCGGCGTCTGAAGAAGATCTCAAGTGCTAGCGGGCTCAGATATGACAAGCTGGTTTTCATCTTCTGGGATGACCCTGGCCAGGAAGTCTGGTTTACTTGTGCGCTCCCTAAGTACACAATAGTCGTCAGGTTGTCAACAAAGATCGTGGTGTTAGAGGGGAGACCTGAGCAATCTGATTAGGCTGTCCTAGTAGTTCATATCCAGTCTGGCAGGCTGGGTATCCTGGGGAATTCTGCCTTTTTTATTTTGTTGACGAAATAGATCGAAAGCTCTTGATTAAGTTCATCAACTCTCGGTTGCACCTCATATCCTTCTTCACTACAAATCCCAGTACTAGCAACCACACACAACATATAGATTATCGTCTTATTCTCTGGCACAGATAGCCTCCTTACTCAGCCTTGGAATACTGCAGGGGCCACTGGACTTTCACGCCCAAACTCTTGGCAGCTGTAAGTACAAAGCCTGAGTCTCGTAAAAACTGCCTTCCAACCATGACTAAGTCCGCCTGAGGCTCCTCATACTCCCCCCTCCCAGCGTCTCCATTTATCCCACTCGTCTTCTGTAATGCTCCAAAATCACCATTGCCACGAACGACACTCTCAGCCATGTCGGGTTTATCGATGAACCCCACGGCTGCAATCAGCAGTTCAATACTATCAGCTTTGATCGCTTGTCGGATCTGATACGCAAGATCGATCTGATAGTAGGGATGAATGTCGATCTTTTGGTCCTTATGGTTACCACCAGATGAGATATCCAGAATATCAACGCCCGCCTGGGGAAGTAGTTTAGCAAGCTTGATGGAATCCTCAAGGGTCCAACAGTCTTTTCCGCTCCACTCCATCCACTCAACAGCTGAGATGCGCAGTGAGAGAACAACAGTGTCTGGTATGGCATCCCGCACGGCTTTCAGGACACGAAACAAGAAGCGCGTTCTGTTCTCGAAAGAACCGCCATATTCGTCCGTTCGATGGTTCGTGAGAGGTGACAGGAAGGCGTTGATCAAGTACCCGTGGGCGCCATGGAGCTCGATAAAGTCTTCTACCGTTAGTCACGATCCCATGGCTGGGGGATAACAGACTTACCAACGCCGGCCTCAGCAGCTCTTCTAGCAGCACTGGCAAACTGATCAACAGCAAGATCAATTTCTTTGTGTCCCATCTCTTTCGGCACAGGATATCCAGGGCCATGGCAAATCGCACTGGGCGCCCAGACGTCATTCGGCCATCCACCAGCTTCCTCATTCGCAAGTGGAAAGTGTACCATGGGATCGCCGTTAGCATGCCACGGTGGGAGCATGGAACCCTTAGGACCAGAATGGCAGAGCTGAATACCCGCTTTCTGTCCTTGGACATGAATGTAGTCGACTACGCGCTTCAAAGGTGCAATCTGGCTATCCCTCCAAAGACCTGAATCTCTGGTTGAGACGCGAGCATTGGGAGCTACAGCTGTAGCTTCAACAATGACGAGGGCTGCACCTTTGGTCGCAAAGGAGCCGTAGTGTACAAGATGGAAGTCAGTTAGATGTCCATCATTGGCACTGAACATTCCCATGGGGGAGACGGCGATGCGGCTTTGGAGTGTAAGACCTCGGACTTGAAGGGGAGAGAAGAGGGTTGAGTTGGCTCCACTTTCAACAAGTTGTGTGCCGGGCACTGGTGCCACATCAGGGTATAGCTGGACCGTCTTTTGAAAGGACATTTTCCAAGGTGAGTGGTGTAAATAAAATGGATTATTGAGTGTCGTGTTTTGAGGTTGGGAAGCTTGATAGAGGCAATCACAATCATGGCGGAATGAGAGAGATTTATACCCCAAAGTAACAGCACGACCGCCCCCTTCGATACATCCAGTCCGGTAAGTTCCCTGATGTTATTACCAGTCACCTCTTGATTGTCAATCTTGTTATAGAAAGATGCCTCCATCCGTGGAATACACGATTCTCGGCTTGACACTTTGGGACTAGTGCATTGAATTGAACGAGGTGGCCAATAAGTCGCGAGGATGAATCTCCACTATGCGGCAATCATCCCATTAGTAATACTTGTCGTGCACTCATATCACAATCCTTCGCCCCTCGAAACTTGGAATGAGCTAATTCACTCACCTTGCTCATATCTTCAAGGATTCTCTAGCTATGAGTACTACGGGGTCCCGGAAGAGAAGATATGCTACGAAGGGGAAGACCGGCTGTATCACCTGTCGGTTAGTGACGACCCTTGCAACAACAGCCAGTAACTAATCATGACAGCATTCGTCGGGTCAAATGTGATGAAGACAAGCCTAGTTGCCACCGCTGTGTCTCCACTGGCCGCAAGTGCGATGGATATGACCTCACTCCCTTGGTTTCGAGCGGTAGAATACTTCAGCCGATAGTTTCTGGAGGCAGTGACCCCGAAAGTCAAGCCATCTATCAATTCCGGACTAGAATCGCAACACTCATCGCCTCCTCATTCGACGCCAACTTCTGGACATATGATGTATTACACACCTCATATAGATACACACCCGTCCGACACGCCCTAGCAGCACTCGCGTCGGCATACCAGAAGTCTATCCTCCTAGGCATAGAGTCCCAAAGCTGCGATATGTTTATCTTTTCCCAGTACCAAAAGGCTATGAAATCTCTCTCCATTTGCTTTCAGGAGCCCAAAGTTCTCTCTATATCTGCAAAGCTGGCTGCTTTGGTTGCAAACTTTCTTTTCACTTACCTTTGTTCATTGCAAGGTCTTCGCCAAGAAGCTCTCCTTCATCTGAGAAATGGCCTGGCACTCATTCATGAATGGGGCGACCTGAGAGGGCAGGGCCAACATATGATGACGGACATACTAGGATTGTACATGAGACTAGACACGCAGACTCGCGTCATCTCAACGATCGACAGTACGTCCTATTGCCTGGGAGGTCGCTCTCAACGAGGAACTTTACAGGGTGCTTTTGGCACACCGTCAGTGTGCTCGTTGTTACGCCAGCTCGATGCTATACATGGCCAAATACTTCAGCCCTCAAATATCCAAGCCTCAATTCTATCCACCGAGTACTCCCTGAAACTTTGGGACCGGCAATTTGAGAACCTAAGCGTTACTTCTCAAGAAGAGAAGAAACATGTGACTGCGCTTAGAATGCGACGGACAATGGTCGAAGTTACCCTTGATCTGGCATCCAACAGAAGTAATGATGCAGAAAAGACTGTCGATAAAAATTGCAAAACAATTCTGGATCTCGCGCTCCAACTAATCCAGGACCTTGGTCTTCGACCTGCTCAGGCTGGGTTTTATCTGGCGAATGGTCTTGTCGAAGCACTGTACTTCGTCGCTGTCACCAGCGAGGATTGGGACTTGCGGCACCAAGCCATACAATTTCTACGACAATATCGATTCACTGATGGGGTATGGGGGAGTAATGCTGCAGCAGATCTGGCGGAGGGCCGATTACAGGGTGATATCTACAGGTATCGGGAGCAGCTCCAGGCATAAAATGTGTCGAGACAATCTATATGCTATTCTATCATAATTTACACTGAACTTCTCATGTTCCCACTTCAGATGAAGTTATCTATAGTCGCTTGAAGACCGTGATGCCTTGCTGCTCAGAATATCCAAGAAAAAGCCTCAATTTCGGCAAAATATCCGAAACCGCAGGAAACTTCTCCAGGTCCAACCCTTTCCCATCCTCTCCATCAATCTTGAATGGCCTCATGATGAGCTTACTCTGCTCAATATCCTCTAGCGAAAATTTCAGTGGCAGGATGCAAGTAACCTGAGGCGTCTTCAAATTCTTGCCAATCATTCCAGCAATCTGATCCAGCCAACCTGGCACCGCCGGATCAGCAAATGACATGACGATGCATCCCCCGGCCTGAACCAGAGGATCGCTTTTGTCGGCATTGAATTTTGGAAGCCATAATTCGGTCTTGATCTGTGATAATGCTGGTTTGGCCTGCTGATCCAGAGATTTCCAGATGGCAAAACCTTGGTCATCTGCTTGGTGAGAGTCGACGGCAAATATGTAAGAGTTGTTGTATTTGTCTTGATCATGAAGACCCTGATTCGATTTGACTTTGATAGTTGCGCATGAAGTGACGGGGGAAAGTTCAATGACCTGGTCTGCTGATTGACTAGCGATGTTCTTTTTGGTATCATTTGGCTCCAGGTTGTCTTCCAACACCGCATCGCTGTCTCTATCGATCCGTTGCAGAGAGATTAGTTGTCTTCTCACAGTGGCCTCATCTCCGTGAAGAATCGCTACTGCCAAAAGTACTTGCACGCCGAGAAGAAAGGTCAGACCAGCTGCACTCCAGATGTAGGGTGAGGCTTTCACTGACGCCTCGACCCATTTCACTGTGGCATGAACACGCTCATCCATGATGAAATTTGCAGGAAAGAACAATAAGGAGGTAATAATTTACTTTAATGGGTACAAACTGATTAAAGCTTTTAGGTAGATGATTTGCCAAGCAATTTCATGAGGCGCAATCATTCCACGTGCAGATTGTGATAGAATGATTGGTGAACACGGCGATGCCAAGCGATTTTTGTAGGCAAGGTTTCATAGACCAGATTGAAAGGGATATTTATTTTCAACAGCAGATGCACATTATGAATCATAAACGCCTTTTTCGAAGGCAAGGAAGGTCACGAGACTTGATGGTTCTGTTGCGAAAATCACGGTCCTTTCCTATAAACAAACAAAGTTAATCGTGAAGGCATTCTAGGGTAGCCACGACAGATCTGAGGGGACCCTAATTCGATGTTTTCTTACAAACAAATAATTTCAATCATTTTTTTTTTACGACCTTGATTGTCTGTGTCTTCATTGTTCGACAAAGGCGGAATGCAATACTGCGTAGGCAGATCAGTATCACTCGCAGCGACGCAAAGTCACCTGGCCTCGCGTCAAAGTCGCATTGGAATTCACGGTGCTTAATTTAGCATTTCATAACTGACTTTCTAACTTTTCAACACTCGTTATGCTCTGTGAATAACAAACCTAATATGTGACTCATTCCAAGCAGGCATATCTTGACCTTCAACAGAGAATAAATCCCCTTCCCATGCATAAAGAGACAAACCTTTCCCTGAATCTATAAATACTTTGTACCCCGGCATGATCCGCGTCTGTGCTCCTCTCTCCGCATTCTGAAATCTGTCTTGATCGCCCTAACCTCGCCAAGTCTCACCAATTCTCGCTTACATAACCCGGCTTACCCCATACGGTCCACATAAAATGGCTCAATCCGTTACGTCAATCGACGCGCTAATCGCTCCAACCTCGAGAGCACAACACACCACCCTAAATATCGTATCACTTCTCTCCTCACTATCTTTACCCGACAACTCAGACATGGTCGCCATTCCCCTTCATCATGGCGCTCACTGCGATAGACTCGCGCGGCTTACGGATGAGATTCTCGTGTCGATACTCGAAATACTGCCCAAGCATGACCTCTGTAGCGTGTCGCGGTTGAACAAGCGCTATCATGCCCTCGCGGATGCTGTGCTGTATAATACGGTCCAGTGGCTTAAACCGGAACTTCACCTCATCTTTAGTCAGTCGCTTAATCGACGACCAAGGCGCGGATCAGCTATCGAGGGGGTTAAGCTGGCCTACCCGGCTTCAGAGTTAACACGTCTCATTTCCGACACGCTAGAACCAACTAATTCTGTGTCGCATACAATCTCAACAATGTCGAATCTCAAAACTCTCGATATCGCTGTGCCAGTTGGTCTTCTACACAGTATAGGAAATCTCTTCAACGGACCCTTCGACCTCGCTTGTCTGCAATCCTGTACCCTGTTCTACCAGGATGAGGCCGATCAGTACTGGGATCTCCAAGAGAACATCCACATCTTTACACATCCAACTCTCGAAACACTGGTCATCAAGCGAGCAAAACTCGACGACAGAGGCTTTGAGTTAATCGAGCGTCCGCACAACACAGCGCTCAGCAAGCTCCACCTGATAGAATGCGACATCAACGACGACGCGCTCTCAGACGTGCTCATGTTCCCCGAAGCTCTCAAAGAATTCGTCCTCACCCAGAGAGAAGAGCCCGAGCCCGAACTCGAAGAGAGCTCGGCTAGCATCCGTGACTACATTCTCTCCCTCAAAGAACAATGCCACTCGTTAGAAACCATCACCATCGATTTCCCCATGCTAGCCAGCGCACGCCCCCTCGCCCTCCGCGAGTTCACCGCGCTAAAAACACTCCGCCTAAACTGGGACTACCAGCTTTTTGGAAAGTCTACGAAGAAACCACGGCTACACTCTGTTGGACTACCGCCCGAACTAGAAACATTAGAGTTTTTTAATCCGTTGGGTACAGATGAAGAAGTTACGGATTTGTTTGTTAGTGCTATTGAGAATTTCCATTTTACATGTAGGAAATTGAAGGAGTTGATTGTTTTGGTTGATGAGGACCCGGTTCCGAAGGAGATTTTGGAGGCGGCGAAGAAGCAAGAGCAGTTGTATTTGAATGTCATTGGAGGGGATTTAGACGAAGATGATTATTAGATGATTGGCGTTGGATAGAATGATGGAGTTGGATAAATATTTTGAAACATAGAATAAATACACAGCGACTGTCTTTTGCATGAAATGATACGAGTCCGTGTCATACCTAAGTCCTTTCGTCTCTTAGGATTCAGGTCTTGAGTTTTCTTCACCCCCCCCCCCCGGCTAATTGCTTGCTTCAACGTAGTATACATCTGCCCTTATTCCTTCTCCAATCAGCAAACTGCCGAGAGATGGAGCTTTCCATGTCATGGCGCTTTGACTGCCGCTACCTGCTGGGTAGCGTCAGCGACTCATGGATGTTTCCGTGCGCTAAGAATAACCTCTCAATACTTAACTGTCATACCAGCCAGCCTAGATCAATCATTCCAAGGATCTTCAATCAGCCCATCACATATTCTACAAGAGACCAGCTACCAACATGGGTAGTCTTGATAACACCCTTCCTCCATTCCCGAATGATGTGCCTACAGTGCCAATAGCCCGAATCTCATACTCCAAGCTAAAATGCTCCGATCAACATGAGATGATCAAAGTTCTCAAAGCTTCTCAGTTAGACGGATTCTTCTATCTTGATCTCACGAATGACCCCGCCGGAAAATGTCTCCTAAGGGACACAGAAGATGTCCTCGCCCTCCCAAAACGCGCCCTTGACATCCCTCTAGACAAAAAAACGTAATGCGTCGCAGAGCGGGGCAAGCAAATGTTTGGCTACAAACCCGCCGGGGCAGTTAAGCAGACTGATAAAGACGCACGGCCCGATACAACCGAGTTCTTCAACGTGAGCAAAGATCACTTATTGGGAAACTCTAAGTCGCGAAATTATCCTGCAGAAATCACCAATCAGTGGGCAGACTTGGGAGAGTTTGCTGAAAATTGTCACTCTTTGGGTCTTATGATCCTTCGCATTTTGGCGGAACAGCTCGACCTGCCGTCTGATGAGTTCGCCAAGAGAAACAACATCTCTTCAATTTCTGGGGATCATATCAGAATGACCAAAATGCCAGGCTGCGACTCTGCAGATGGTAAGAGAATTGGTCTTGCCTCCCATACAGACTTTGGCAGCATCACCGTACTGTTCAATTGGGTCGGTGGTCTGCAGATTCAATCTCATGACCCAGAAAGACAGGGAGAATGGGCGTTTGTCAAACCATTACCTGGACATTCTATTATCAATCTTGGCGATGCGATGTTCAAGTTCAGCAATGGGCGCCTCAAGTCAGGAAAACATCGTGTCGTACCGTTACCTGGGCCGCCAGGACGACTAGATCGGTATAGTTTGGTATATTTTGTTAGGCCAGCTGATGATGTGTTGATGCAGCCCGTTGAGCAGTAAAAGAATGAACCTGTCGTTGCTGTCGGCGGTAAGGTCGGCGAGGGAAAGGTGTATACGGCTGGGGAATGGTTGGCACATAGGTTGAAACAGATGTCAAAGTAGAAACAGCTCAGTATCAAATGTTTGTCCTCTTATTGGTCTCTATAAACACTCAGAAGCAGCCATCTTCCTTACTGCTGGGGCAGATTTTGCGATGATCCAGAGCTTCTTGGCGAATACCGGTATACCTTAGTAGCATCGCAGTGTGCTGGAAATTGGCTACACTGCTCCTCGATAGAACGGCCGATCACGCTCGAAGCCGGTGAAAACGAGTCTTGGAGTTGTTTTCCTGGGGGCTCTGATTGTTGCCAGGAGTCAGACCCTCGACCTTTATGGAAAACATTAGATTTGCTTCCGGGACTCCTTTCGTGACTTCTCTCAGGCAGTTCAGCTGGTAGTGAGTTCCTCTCCCGACTTTGCCGTATTATGCATGTTGGTTGTGTTGGTTCCATATGTACTAGCCCAACATAGTATTCTGATCCCTGAGCGCTATTTACTTGCCCTCTCCGGTGGAGGCCAAAAGACCACTAATGATGAGGATTGAATACGCTATAATGCGCTTGGGCACCGTCAATCAACAATTGGTGCTGGCTTGTCGAGGCCTGGAACCATCGCCCAACCTGATGTGAGTCGGCCAGAACACACAAGGGACATCCCTGTTTATCGTGCCTTTATGCCATATCATTATGGAAATTAAAATCATTGAGCGCTTGATTGTTTCTTATAATTCCGATACGTACGATGTAAAGCCCGTACTCTTTTTAGAGAGTGTGTTGCAAGGTGCTTAGCCTTGTGGGAGAGTGAGACAGCATAAATAAAGTTCTTGAAGTGTCAGGGTATCTACCGCCGAGAGTTCCGAGCAAGCCGTCTTGGCCGAACATAACATGCAAACCCACAAATACCGTATCCTGAAGATGACTCAGGGCCAGGCAAAGAACCAACCGCCATATTCCTCAAAGCGACAGAGCAAATGAGAATTCATCCACCCTCGGGGATGTGCTTCCCAGTAAGGTCTTCGGTGTCCACTCGCAAGATGATCTCAATTACCTCAGGATGGCCGTCAGAGCTGCTGTTGTTAGCCCTGTAAAAGGCGATGGCCTCAGCGTAAAATTCGGATGAGTATTTTTGTACCCCATCGCATCTTCAGTGATCCTCTCAACAATGGTCTTCCCTCTGCACAACCCATCAACTACCTGTCCAAGCATTTGATATCGCGCCCAGATTGCGTCGCCAAATCTTGATTCGCGAATCGAATTCACGTATGAGCTTGCCCAAGGTTCGACGACAGGAGCCCACTCGGGAGGATGGAGGACATCGCTTATAGGGAGATCGATGCTCTACTAGCTTCGTATCTTGTGTGCTTGTGTCCATCTACGATCTTGGCGATTTACTTTTGTCTTGTGAATATAAGAGGTGAAGAGTCTGCCAATTGGGCTAAATACCTTTCGTGAACGATGAAGAATTATATTGCTCAATTGTTACATTAAAGCACCCGAGGCGATTGGCTTTTTTCACACAAAGAAAGAAGAAGGCTTAGAAATATCGGAAACAATGTTAATACGTTCACAGGCCAGAGTGGGGTTCAACTATCCATGTATGCAATAAAGCAGATCTCTTTATCATTTTCACGAGCCAGGATCGGCTTAATATTCTGACTACGGAAATCTTCTAACAAAATCTTAAATACTGTACAATAAAACATCCCAAGTCAAAGCAATAAAACTCTTCTCAAGATGTGGTCCTTATACGCTCAGCTGTTTTTATGGCCTTGTTGACCAGAGGATAACTTGTCATCATTCCTTCGCCGTAGTGAAAGCGACAGCTCGTATTACGACAAGTTTCAGGGACACTATAGTGGCCAGAATAGTCATAAGAGGTTGGATCGATGGAAACCAATCATGTGGCAGGCCTCCTCCGTTTTTCCCCGGCATGTCAAAACATATCCTTCTGATATACGTCATAACGATACAGCCCTTTTCCTTCTCACAATGACCGCAAGCCACCTTCAAGGTGCGGAAAGGGCTACAGACATCTGGATCACCTGGGTCCTGAGATGCCCAGCCACCACGAAGCTTGATCAGGTCTGGTGAGATAGACTCTGATCCATCGATCTCGGCGATAGAATCCCATTCTGCCATCGCGTTCACTCCTCGTTGCGGTATCATATGGCGGCCTCCTTGTTGTCGAATGTTCTGAATGGCTTCCTTCAACTTTATCTTGTACAAATACCCACTCGAATGAAAGACGGATGGGTCGCCGCCGGAATATCCTCTCCAGAAAATAAGAACCACAGTCATCCCCCCTGGGAGCTTGGTGGCAAACGCCTGCGGACCTTGGCCTTCACTGCAAGGTGCAGAGTGATCCTCGTGGTCGCAGCTCCCCAGAAATACCTTGTCCTCACCATGTTGCCCTTCGTCGATACAGGTTTTCATATCGTCCCAGGTTAGTGTTTTATGACAACACAGCCGGATGTGGCCTTGTCTCCCAATGCAGGTACTCTTAGGCCTCGCGAGCTGCCAACTGGCAAAACACGCTTTGGGATGTTCCACACCGCATGGGTGACACTTCGACCATGACCCTGGGTAGGAGTCGAATGCTTGAAACTTGCAAGTAATGACATGATCCTTAGTCAGCGACGCTGCTCTTCTGACTCTCCGGCAGCGTTTGCACGCCAAATCCCTTATCATCAGCTTCCCAATTTCAGTCTTCAACCCCGGGAATGGTACATTATACTCAAAGCAATGACGTACGTTCCTCGGATCTCTTGAAGGATTTGGAAAATCTTCGTGGCCACCAGAGCACCACTTGCAGCAAAAATGGGTTGAGAAATAGTGCTTCTTGAACTCGGCGCCTTCCGTCAGGCGCCGGAAGTGTCGAGAAACCTGCCGCAAGGCAAAGAAAGCCATAGCGCCTTCACTATCCCCTTTTGAGAGCCAGGAGACGATCATCGACAATATTTCCTCAGGGAGTTTCTCCAGCCTTGAAGCCTCAGGAGAGCTAAGAGGAACGTGGTCGTGGATAAGCTGTGCACGATGGGGGAGCCCGTTTCCGAGTGTTGAAGAAGGTGGTTTCTTCTAGAGACTCAATTCGATTGCAGATTCCCTGTGGTTCGTTTCGGCGTCCGCTCTTCTCATCGCGTCTTGATGACCTAGTCGATCCTGATCAGTCAATCGAACTTTCTTATAAGCGAATCCTCATACCTCTTCCACTGTTTTGGATGTCTCTCTGCCGGGTAATTACATGGCTCACTATGACAGTAATTAGTTATGACACTACTAGAGAGGACCTGCTTTCGTACCGTATTTTATAAATAACACTACCACGATAGGAACTCCTATTGTTGCGAAAAATTCATAAAGCGAGGCAGACATGGCGTAATCAAGTTGGAAAGTGAAGTCTGCAGGAAGAAATGATGAATGAGGCAAGAAAGGGCGCCAAGAGGTTTAAATATTTTCATTACAGTATTGCACTCCCATAATGATAAGGACATCAATCAATGATAACCTGGAAGTATATTCCTATGGTTGCAGCTGTGTGGTTGCCGCCTACAAGGTTAAGCTTAAGGCTGCGAGTAATAATTAAGAATCAAAGCTTATAACATCTCAACGAAACATATCAAGCCAGTTGCACACATACCACTCCAGGATGATAGATCTGACGATAATCCAGAGGCGAATGTCTGGCGAAGAACCAGATCTTTCTATGAGTGGCAATAAAGATTGCAATATTATTAGTCAGCGGGTTTAGCTCAGTTGGGAGAGCGTCAGACTGAAGTCAAACTTCAAACCATTGATATCTGAAGGTCGTGTGTTCGATCCACACAAACCGCAAGTCCTTTGTTTTTGCCAATATGTTCGACTATAGCAAGTTCACTTTTTGTTTTTCCACATTATACACGCTTCACAAGAATACTACTACTTTATCTGTCCTTTCAGTGCATAAGCGATATCTTCGATATCATTTGGCCATCTCACATTCAGCCAGAGACGAGGTTCCACTGGTCTGCTTTACCAAGACTTGCAGCAAACTATTGATTGCCTTAACCTTTCCGGGTCCGTCAGCCCACTGAATCCAGTGCGCT
The DNA here is from genome assembly GCA_002234255.1 of Fusarium sp. Na10. Lineage (NCBI taxonomy): Eukaryota > Fungi > Ascomycota > Sordariomycetes > Hypocreales > Nectriaceae > Fusarium > Fusarium sp. Na10. The sequence goes on along the minus strand of NJCS01000456.1, from coordinate 57,558 downwards.
ATTGATTGAACTGCTCACATGGAGCAAGAAATCCACCCACAGGAAGCCAGGGTGCCAGAAATGCCCCGGCATAAAAGTCCACTAATACACATGAATATTTTTGTCGCTGAGGATTACCCTTCTGTATCCATGCAAGGACCACAGATAAGTAAAATGTGGCTTGCTGAAGCGCCCCGAGGATGACAAAGTGCGAGAAACTATTATCTCGTTCCATCTGACGTTAATCCAACTTCGAGTTCTTCTCTTGACTTGAGCTTCTACCTGCGTGCGAATTACCATGGCCACCAATCTTGATAAGCTTTCTGCAGAGACTCTGGCCTCCATTGCGAGCGTGAGCGCAAAAGTCAGAGATGCCATCTCCGCATCTCTCTCCATCGGTCAAGAGCAGTACCTGACCATCACTGTCCCAGCAACTGTAATTGATCTGACCAACCCGGATCAGGGCGGCTCATTTGTATATGATGAGTCTAGACATAGTTTTCCTCCAGCAAATGTTAGACAGGCTGAAGCTAGCTTAGTTGACCGAATGATGCCGATAGCCAAATTGGCAGTATGCAGATCCCCATCTTACCCAAATCTCAGTGCTAACACATCAAAGGTCGGCAACGAGACCAGGAGTGTTGCGCGCAGTTACGCTCGCGCCATTGACAATTTAATTCCCGCAAGCCCGACATCCACCCCCATCCCAGGCATCCCCAGCCCCGAAAAGATGGACTACGCAAAGTCCATGGAGTTTCTCAAACAGAAAGTCCCCGGGACCTCAAAGACCATAATGGAGATTTATAGGGATAAGGAGATGAAGTGGGCTGAACAGCGTGGGAAATGGGATACGGCAAAGATCGGCGCTACTCATCGTGCGCATGAAGTCTTTCAAGACGCGACCAAGGAGCACGCCGATAAACGACAGAAATACCTCGAGGACTGGTCCAAGGACGAGGGCAAGCCCTATAAAGATGCTACTCAAGTTGCATGGATAGATTGGGTTGATAGCGGAAAGAAATATGCAGTCGAGTTTGCCTTTGGCATGTTCCAGATGGATCCTATGGAGCGCGTCGAAAGAAGTAAGGAGGCGATGAGGAACTCTGCGGTAGACGATCCAAGCGGCGATGGAGAGGTTTACGGGGTTAGTCTTACACCTAAAGGTTGGGCGACGTCCTGTAGGGTCAAGGCCGAGGAGTGGCGTCAGCAGAATGTACTTGGGCAGCTGAACGGCAGTGATGAAACCACATGGAGTAGGATTACGCTGTCCTACTCTGCATCGGATATCCAGACTCATGGAAGCGGTACCACTGGCTTTGGTCTCTGGACCGTGGGCGGTACAGACTTGGATGAGGGGCTACGCCGAGAGATGGCATCCTGCGATGTTAGCATTTCATTTTCTGCCCTCGTCATCACTATCCACCGCCCATGGTTACACAGCGAGCTCTTTAGCGACACTGATCTCGAACTTCAGAGAGGTATCAATGTCAGCCCTGGCCCAAGTCGTATTCACGATATGATCGAGGAGCGGGAAGATGAGAAAAGTGGTGAATGGGTCTTTCCTACCTATCCGACCTCTTTTATCATTGCTGCTGATACGACGGTTGAGTTTAAGGGAGAATCGAAGGGTATAGAGGAGTTTTGGAAAGCTGGTGGTGAAGTGGTTGGGTATGGGCCTTGGTCGGTGTCAGGCAGTGCTGCGGCCGAGCAGACCAGAGTTGAATCAACTTTAACAGGCTGCAAGATCAGTTTTGGGGCTCCGCAGATTATTGGCTGGCTTAACCAAACTGTGCCACCTCTGCCACGATCATAATAGCTATCGCTTTGGCATCGCAAAGTGCTCTCATATAAAATAAACATTTGTTTTTACACACCTTCTTGATCTGAAAACGCAGAGGAGTTGAGGTGCCTGACGCGAGGCTAAGGCCCACTCTTTTCAAACAACCACCAGCACCTTTTACATCTTCACTTCACATAATTCTCTCTCATCTCCTTTATGCACCTGCTTTGCGGCCTCGCCTTTCTGCACATTTCTTTGTTACGCAACTCACGAGCGCTCAACCTTGGCCTCGAAGCCTCGCTTCATGATGGCTAAATTCATCCACAAATCAACATCTGACTTCTCCCCTCACCAAACGAAAACAACTCCTGGGGCCATGCCTGCCGCGAACAGGAGCTACAACTCCCCATACTCACGCGTTCCCGGTGTCTCTGCATTCCCTCATCAGAGCGCTTCTGGTCCCCAGCAGCAAGCTGTGGCGTCTCCAGTTCCGAAAGCACCTACTCCAGCAGCAATAGCAGACATTCGGCTTACCGTGAGTACATTCCAGGGCAACTCCACCACTTTCTATCGGTGCTAACGTATCAAAAGCGGCTCCAAGGCCTTTCTGCGATTCTCAACAATTCCACCTCACCCAAAGAGGTGACAGAGATCTTCACCAGCGAGCTCCGAGTAATGGCAAAGAACACCACCGACGTCGTAGCCATCCTTGCCCAAATCCTTCTACACTACAAGGCCGACACTCCGATACATCAAGAAGCTCAAAGAGAACGGTCCATCGTGTGCAACGGCCACTGGACCGCATTCTTTCGAAAAGTCGCGGGTGGTGCGCAGTGGTTGACAAACCAGTGGGGTGGCAACCCTTGGCTCCCTGCTGATATCCGGGCTACAGCTGAAAGATTGTTTGGTAATTCGGAACCATCACTGTATGTCCGCATGCTGGTGGATATTACCAAGGCGGCACAGGCAAAGGGAATGGATCTTCAAAGTCTATGGGCCAACAACGGTGAGCTCAGGGTCGCGATGAAGAAGAACGCTTCGCAATACCTTACCTACCAACTAGTCAACGGTGTCATCCAGGGCATCAACGGTGCGAAAGTTGAAAAGACCTTGAAAGCTCCTACGAATGAACCCCAAGACATGACGGTCATTGATCTCGTGAATGGAACTGAGAAAGCAAACAGTGTGGACATAAGCAGTTCCGATGAGACAAAACCCCTTGTACAGGATCCAAACAGCAAAGCACCCATAGCGCAAATGAGACCTTCTTTTCCCAAGACCTTGGGCAACATCGCTCCTAAGAACAATGGCGCACCAGAACAATCTCAGCCCTCGCCTGTCACAAAAGGTGCACAACCAGACACTCCTCCGATAAGCAAGAAGCGCACTTTCAATCAAATGAACTGTGAAGAGGCTTCTTCCTACAGTAAATACGAGAAACTCATCTTGAATCTCAACCCTGAATACCTCGCGGAACTTCGGGGTGAAGCACTCAAGAGCTTGGAAAAGGCAGAGTCAGACAAGGCTAGCCTCCACTGTGCACTTGCAGATCTAAAAGGGCGCGAAGACCAGATCAAGCAAATCCGCGACCAGAGCAAAACTTTGGTAGATGAGATGAGCAATGGGATGAGAGGGCAGAGTGATCAGGGCGTCCTTGCTGGGGTACTGGCAAATACTGGAACGGCATATGTCAACGGCATCACAAGCCTGCTTGAAACCCTTCTCCAGGCTACATCCGACTCCCAAGAAAAGCCTACGGCTAAAGAGTTACAAGCGCAACGTGCCGAAGCAGTCGATAAGGCTTCTAAAGCAAAGGAACAAGTCCAAGCACTTGACCATATCGAAAAGGCGTGGTCGATCCATCAACGCTATAAGGAGGCCAAGAGATATCGACAGAAGCTACGTGATCTTCTAAGCGAGACAGATGAGCGCGCCATAGAACTAGAGAAGGCATGCCTTTCCACGTTCAGCCAAGCAGAGCAAGAAGACTAGGCGTCCATTCTTGGCTCTCAGGGTAATTAATGCGGGGATACTTTCGAGTTTTATGTAAGGCAGCGAAGGATGTTATTTTGGACTTTGCTATTATACTAAGGCAGATGAGTCTTGAAGCTCGTTGATATTTACGAAATAGCTTGAGGGCTGCAGATAGCGATAGGACATCAGCCCATGTCGCTAAGATTTGGCGCCGGCAATGAGTCACCCCGCAGTTGCAGTATGAGGTTTAAAGATCTTAGAACTGAACTCTTGTCTATCAAAATAAACATTCTGTTCTGCTATATAACTCTCGTAACCCATAGGAAATCGAAATGTCATCTAATTTGCAACCATCAACACCGCCTCACCATCCAAACTTTGGTGTGCGCATGTCTAGCGAGAGCATCGACCATTTGGTGCGCCACGTATTTCCCGACTCTACCCACGTAGAAGTAGAGGCTCTTCCTTCTTTGAAGTCCTTCAACAACCGAATCTACTATCTTAAATGTCACAGAGACTCCCAGGCCGGTAATGATGTCGCCCATGTCGATGAGCTTGTTCTCAAGATCAATGGTCGTGGTTTTGGATCAGAGAAGGTTCAAAACGAAGTTTCTTGTCTCCGCCTGCTAGAGCACTTTTGCCCTCGGATTCCGGCACCTCAGGCGATAGCTTGGTCTCAAGATGGATTAACTGTCGACACCAAGGACGCGCAGCGCGGGGAGATGAAGCTTAGCAGTGTGGACGAAACTCCGAACGGCTGGATATTGATGACAAGAGTTCCGGGAGCGCCCATCGACTTATCTGCGCTCGCCGATGATGACAAGTTTCATCTTGCGACACAGCTGGCAGATTCCGTTACCAATTGGCGGCGAAACGTCCCTCCTCAGAACTTTGCCGGAAACATTCTCTTTCATCAAATGGGCTGTCGGCCTGACATCGAAATCCCAGGCTCGAATACTACCCACGAAATGCAGTTTCTCATCAGAGGTATGCTTGGAGAAGAGCTTCATTGCCAACATGGTATCGCTTCCATTGCAGAGTATTACAAACAGAGGATACAGAACAAGATCAAGACTTTAGAGACAAACGAGACATTTACACCAAACAGAGATCTCATACAATCCCTGGAGTCATTCATACAGGAAGACCTCACTGCCGTCAGGGCCTTGAATACCAAAGACGACTCGTTTGTATTCACCCACTACGATCTGTCCCCACGAAACATTCTTGTGTCTGGCCAGCCTCCTCAGATCACTGGTGTTGTGGACTTTGAGTTCTCCGGCTTCTTTCCACCACTGGATGAATTCCTGAATGACTGCATCGCCAACAATGGCGACTGGCCCAATGATATGTACGAGGCGTATCTGAAGCGACTGGAGTGCAATGGTATACCAACACCCTTGGAAGGAATCAAGAAAGATCATTGGGAACAGATGGCATTGCTGGAAGAATTGGTTGAGAAGATTGCTCCTTGGTGGTTACCCGGTGAATTTCAGTGTGAAAAACTGGAGCAAAAGTTGACAGAGATCAAGTCACGAACTACGGAAATTTTGAAGGATCTTGGTTCACGTTGAGAGGAATGTGTATGTACTGGCTGTGGCAGAACGGAAATAGGCTCTGGCCGGGACCAGCTGATATGCAAGGTATGCGCCTCAGATGTCTTCGACAGTTTAGAAGCAAAAGGGAAGACTAGCCCAAGAAGCACTTTCGGCAAATATCTATAACTCAAATTAAGGCTCTTGAAAGTCCGTATTCATCCTTAGGCCAACAGAGAGATGCAAGACCAGGATCGTGAAAAGAATTAGCAAGCTAAGATATGCTTCCGAGTGGGGTATGGTAAGGAAAGTCTACATGTTGTGATAGCAGGAAATACTTTAATGCAGAAAGGATGTAGTGTTTAGCGAGCAGAAGATGCTGAGAGATTGAGTATCAATTCACAGCATTAGAAATTCAAGTCCGCATAACTTCAACTTCTTAACATCTTGCCACAGACTTTTGCTTCTAGCGTGAAAAAGCTAAAAGACGATACGAAAAAGATCCTAACAAAGCAATAGTAGTCTCTAGCTATGTCTTTAAGATGGGAAATAAAGCTGAGGCCATGGACGGACCAAGGAATACAGTACAGATGTTAGAAACCCAGATCCTTCTCAAACTCCTTCCACTTTGTACCAATTGGCTGAACGAGTGTAAAGGTCGCACCAGTCTGGTTCATCTCTTGCACCCCATTAGTCAAATACAACGGTGTCATTTCCCCATCATCACTAAAGAACAACTTCGGCCTCTCCCTTCTCTTAAACACCTGCCACGATCCATCTGTAAAAGTGACATTCGAACTGAAAGCCTCTTGTAGTTTGAAATGCCACGGCCCTGTGAGCTTTCGTGAGAAGAGATGGGCTCCGACGCGTGGCCATTGCTGTTTATCGTTCTCAACATAGTCTATCATCCAATGGTTTATGGAGTGCCAGTTCCCTCGCTTGTCGCGCCATATGAATGGGTCCTCGGTCCATTCTGGGTTTTCTTGCTCTGTAACGTTCCATGTTGCTTGATATATGAGCTTGTAATCACTGTGCCAGGATTTGGCAGTGAAGATTGAATAGTCTTTAATCCCAAGCACTATTTCACTGGTTGGGTTGTTGTGTGTCCAGAGAGGGAATGCGGAGGGGTTGGTAGCGTGAATACCAGCTGGCCGGTCGCTATCAAGGATCATCTTGAATGGGGACCATGGACCACGAATATTGTCAGCAGCCGAGACGGAAATATTGTTGGGCCACCTGGTGTAGCTGATGCTTTCGCACTTCGTGAAGTTCTTATCATATTCCACGCCAATGCTGTATAGCAAGTACTTCTTATCGGCCGTGCTCCAGACGATGTCTGGATTATGCGCAAAGTTCTTCGACACATCTTGAGCATATCTGTATGGTCCTTGAGGCCCGTTATGCGATTCAGCACGGATGATATAAGAATGAGGACGCCAGCCCTTCAGACCGCATCCATGACTGAACTGGACTGTGAAGAGATGAAAGATTCTCTTGTTGTCACGGTCTTGGACAATTCGACCTCCCCAAGAGGCATTAGGCCAAATACCGAAATCTGCGGGACTTGGAGGCTCGTATGTATGGTTATAACCAGTGTATCGTGTTGCCGGAGCAAGATCAAGACGGCCGCAATCGCTGCCAATCCAGCCTGGATCGCAACGGCAGATCTTTTTCCATCTCGAACAGATTCCATTGAGACTGCAGTCCTCGTCATACTTACACGCATTCGCAAAGCCAATAAAGAGAAAGTTCAGTAGGTAGAAGAGATAAAAAGTGCGCATCATGTTTAAGTATCAGCGACTCAAAGCCTCAATGTCACAAGCTGGCCTTGTTGATGAACAAAACGTTCTTATTCTGTTCCTGAACAAAACTCCGTGGCAAATCAGTATCCCGGAATATCCACACCTGATAGGAGGATTATCTCGCGCCTCAATCATGCATACACATGCGGAGGATCATCTTGCTGCTTACTCTTGAGGGCACCCACCCCGCAAATGCTCTGAAGATCAATGGATCAGCTCGGTATAGATCTCACCGAGGTGCCTCATGACCAGAGGAGGTCTGCTACACCCCCTCGTTCTTGTATCTGCACTTCCGATTCTGGCTCAGGGATGGCCCCTTAACTATCGCTATGGGTCCGTGGGCGGCTTTCAAAGACTTCTTTTTCGTAGTCTTCAAGGTACCCGTTTTTATCATCCACTACTCTTTTCGTTGTTCTGGTGCTTCATTTCCTCCATCGACAGAGCCATACTCTTTATCTGCGCCCACTTGATCGGACTAGTCGGATGCCTCCTTTCACCATTCCGCACCGACAAGGAGAAGACTTTGCAGGAGAAGGATAAGGCTTTACGGCATAATCTGTAACCTAGATCGATGCCATATTCATGCGAGGCGCGTGATGTGAGCATCAGCTGTGGGGTCAATCAACTGAAAACAACACTCATGTCAAATATTCAATAAAGTCTTAGGTAAATTTAGGATAATTTAGGGCAGTTTAGGATAAGTTTAGTGTAGGATAATTGAACTTTAGACTATGTACCCGCTTTATCTTGGAGAACAGCCAGTATGATCGTGCGGCCTCCTGTTTTGTGACAGAACATGACCACGTCGAAAAGGGTCTTCATGATGCGCTTCATGGGGGATCTATCCTGTAGAGCGAGCTTGAAATCCTTTCAAACATCCGGGGGTGTAGTAGGTAGATATCCGTATTTCTGCTAGAAAGAGCGGATTGGGCTTCCCACATCGACTTGGTGGCGGACATGGGCGGCGAAGCTTCCAGCAATAATACTGCGATAAGAGCTCGGTACTCATGTTCGCCGCCCTTGTGGCCTCTCTCTTCAACCTCTGTTGGGGCGAGAGCACTGGAGAGAGTATCTCCTCCGCCAAGCCGCCGGATTGGGACTCTGACTTTGCATATGGTGTTGTCTCTCGGTACATGCTCGACCCTTTGGAAGAGCTGCTCATGACCTATGGCAGCATGACGTCTCCCTCGGACGCTGTGACTATCGGAACCACCCATCAAGATGCCTGTCCCACGGATGACGGCGGTCCCGACCCTACTAGCCCCGAACAGTCCCTCAAGGGCCAGATCGACGACCTGCTTACAATTTTGCGGGATATCCGGTTGTCTGTCAGGCCTGCATTCCCTGGCGCTGGGCGACGTGTGATCATCATCTCTCCTTTCTCCCTCTTGCAGGAACGGATTGGCGTTGCCTGTATTATTGCTGGGCCAAAGCAGGGTCTTAGGCCACAGTGAGGGCAATGAGTATTACCTTTGTGCGCTGGGGGCTGAAGCCTCTTTTAACCTCCCACAACCTTCATGGTAAAGCGAGGGCCCGCTGCGAATTGAAGGCGTGCGCATGGATCGATGGTGTATTTGAAATGAGCGAGACGGATACCTGGCGATGGGATTAGTAAGAAATATCTCGGTAAATAAGACGTAAGCAAGACTTAGGGTTTCTTTGGTCTTTTGAGAAGTAAAACTTATGGCAAGATGTTGAGAAGTTGAAGTTGTGTGGAGTTGAAGTTTGTGTAGAGTTAATATTTTGTTGTTGTGAATTGATATTCCACTGCAAAAGTGGGGCACGCTTTCCACACCTTGCGTTCGCCAGGCAGTGCATTGTTCTATCGCAAGATCTTATTCTTTGACGCCCAGATCTTGATTTAATTATAACAGGATAGAATATCTATAATCCTCAGACCCAGGCGATTCTAATCGTACTTTTCTCGAATTTTTAAGGCATCGTGCGCTTCGTCCATGCATAGGGTGGTAACCGGAACGATGCGGGACCCCAGAGTACGATGTAAATGAGCTGAAATTCCGAGGGGCAACGCCAACCGCTGACCAGGTAAGTAAACTAGTTACTCGCGATTCCACCTCCCAACTAACTAACTGACTCTCATCAAGGAAGATCAACGAGCGGATTTCACGACCACGTCGAGACACTTTTGCAACAGGCCTCAGAAAGGGGTCGTGAACAAGGCCTCGGAGAGAGAGCGAGAAGCGACACACAAACAGCATTGCGATGCACCGTGACGAAGCCTTCCGCAGAGAGAGAAGCTACAAAGAGATACATCCCGTGGCATCTACGAAGTTGAAAGAACACACGGAGTCGTCAGGCGTTCAAGAAGACATGAGAAATCAGAGTACGCCCCTCTTTCACAACCCTGTTAGTCTCTTCACAGGACCTAGATTTCGGTTTAGAATTGAGGACAGCTTCCTCGATCAGTGGATACCCTTTCTGTTCCGTCTTGCTATGATGGGCTCACGAACTGCAACTCCTTTTGGGAAGGACTGTCCATCGGGTCGGCGGCCCACAATCATTAGTACGTTGTGTGCGTTGCTTTTCCATTGTATCTCTTCGCCAAGCTCGACTGAAGTACGTAGATAAGCCATCAATTCGTGTTCACGAATGATGTCGAGGGCGTCCCTTCGGATCGCTCCACTTGGGAATCAGGTCTCGTGCCGCCACCAGACGTAACAAAGAACCCTGCCTCAATTTCGCAAGGGGTAGTGATTGCGGTCTGGTCTATGAGGTCATCATCTCTTATTACTGCTTCTAGGCCAGAGGGTTGTGATCTAAACTTAGGGTATCACTAGTCTAAAGACCCACTAAGGCTATCCTAAACGTAACTAAGTTAGCCTAAATTTACCTAAGACTTCTCGTCACTTAAAATAGATGTCTTTACTTGCCCCAATCACCTCATTGCTTTTCAAGATCAGGAACTCCTAGAGCAACATAAGAAACAAGATGACATCAGAGGGAATGGATCGGTGTACGGCTGTGCCACTCTATTTTCTTATTTCGTAAACTCTACTGACAATGGCATGTCATGGGTACTTCAGCCAGGAAGTCAAGGCCGCCCGGCTACGATAAAGCTCTTTCTTGAGCATAACATTTCTCTAACCCGCGCAGTTTCATCTTCTGGAAAGCTCGGGTTCACATTCTTGTTTCAGCTTGTGATGCATGCAGATCAGTCAGCCCTAAGGCAAGCTAAGTTTCTTTACCTTTGGTTCGGGGATGCAAATCTTGTCTTGTTGGACGGCCCCCAAACCTCCACAGCCTTCCCCAGCCTCTGAGTGGTCCACCTCTAAATGCCGCAAACCCATGTCCCTTGCTGTTGACATCATTGGCACGATCCCAAAGCGGATCACTACTGGACTTGTGTAAGTGTGTAGTTTACGAAAATTGTGACTCGATGTGTAATTTGCGACTTTGGTCGTTTATTTGAACCAGCCGTCTGTAAGTTGGATTGACAAGTATTTAGAAAGGTTTCTTTATGGCCTTATGGGGAGACATTGTTGCAGTTCAATTCTTGTGTCTTGTTGGAATACTTAATTGGACTATTTCTACCTCATACTACATACTTTTCAGGCCCATAATGACTCCACAGAAACAGTGTGCGAATTTTTCTGTAGTGAGGGAGGGTGGACTTGATTTCGCCTTGGCCTAGTTCGATCATCGCCCCATCTACCAGCATCGCCACTCTCTAGTGCCCGCTTACTACAAGTGTATGCAGAAAGGTCATACCATGTCTTGCATATCAGGATCGTAAAGGATTTTAGTATTCATGCAAAATATGCCGGAATTCCGTACTAGCACAGCCTTCCTGTTCAGGTAGTTCGTAACATGCACTGCGCTAGTCCATCCAATAAGCTTAAACATAATGCGAGCGCCTAGAGTCCGAAAGTTTAAAAATCCTTCTAGGCTGACATATGCAATTATGCATATCGGCAGTTGTACAAGCGCTGCTGATCTCCAGAGGGAGCGAGATCACTTCCTTTTGGAGTCGAAGTGGAATGTGGTGGTCTGGTCACTGATGTAATTGATGATAGCCTCAATGTTATGATTGTGAGAATTGCTGGAACGGGGCAAATCCTTCGAATGAGCAGGTTTTTGGGAGGCATTGTCAAAATATGACCTATCTTGGAACACTGTAGTGCTGCTTCAATTATAAATTCTCACCGATTCCTCACATTCTCTCAGCATCACCACCGAACCATCTCATCACTTCAACTCATATACTTTACTTACCATTGTCAACATGCTTCCCAGCCTTCTTCTCTTTGCCCTCACTGGCTTCGCCAGTGCCTCTCCTACTGGCCTTCTTACCAGTTCCCATGATCTGCAGGCCAGGGAGATTCATGCTGATGAACTTCATGCTCGCGCTCTCGTCAATCACCCCAAAGACCTCATCATTGACTCAGGAGATCTCGATGACTACATCAAGAAGCGCCCCAACTCAGATAGCGTCGTCTATCTGAAAGACAAACAGTCCTTCGTACCATTGTCAAGCGTCTCGGAAGTCGAAGACAAAGAGACTAAGAACAACAAGTCTAAGCGTCAGTACAGTAGCCCTTGCTACGTCTATGACCAGTGGCAGGCCCGCGACTCCCAGTCCTACTGGGGTCCGTGGGAGACAGCTTCTGGCTGTCTGTACACTGGCTTAAGCGAGGGCTCAGGTACCCGAACTATCAGCTGGTCCAAATCGGTCTCAGTTGAAGTCTCAGGTGGCTTAGATTGGGACCCCATCAAGGATGTCTTGGGTGTCTCTCTTGGCCTTGCTGTTACAAACACTTGGACCGACGGTGGTAAGATTGACTGCAATATCCCTGCTGGATCAGTCGGTCAAATCTGGGCCCAGAAATATCTAGGAGAAGGTATGTATTTGCTCTTGTTTCTTTGAGAAATGACTAACTGAGATAGCACATATGTGGAAGAGGATGTGCCAGTCATGCGGAGTCTCTGGCCAAAAGTGTCTTGGTGACTGGGAAGAAGCTGGATTTGTCAAAGCTCCAACTGATGGGTATGTTAATTTTCACGGTCTATGAGACACGATGCTAACAAGAGCTAGTTCTGATCCTGGTAAGAACTTGAACACGGGCTGTAGCACTGGCAACGAAAATGTCAAGTGCTAGAGCTTTGTGTCTATATGATACATCCTTAAAGAGTCTCAGCTGGGAAACGGTCGCTTGCAGGATTCAGCAGAAGTTTGGCACTAGACCACATCGGAAGTCCAACGCACGAGATTCCTATTCACATTGTATATGGGAATGCCACTCCTTAGGTCTAGTTCTTATCTGTCTCTAGTATCAAACAGTCTTTTAATCAAAGTCATGAACAATAATTAACCAAGGTCTCTAAGCTGGTATCGTGATGCACTCCTTCTGTAGTCTACAACAGTAATTATTCAAAGGCTAACGTGCTGTGATAAGGTTGAGAGGTCATCCGCAACGCACAAAGGTAAAGAACACACATTAATACATATAGGCAGTACACTCATTGCTCTGAGAAACTAAGGTACAACTTCCTTTCCCTGAAGCATATCCCAAGTAGGCTTCGGCAACGGCAAGACTGCCGGGTCCAGGTATCTTCCAGTCGCCGTCTTATTCGCCACATAATCGCGAGCAACTCTCTCAATCTTTACCCAGTCTAGCTCCGATGTGCCGACGGCCCTACCGCCGTCTAACGCTATCCTCGAAAGGACGTCGGCGACCCATGTGCGGCAGCGCCAATTTGGGTCGTTCTGGACGACCGGCGCGCTACGAATGATCTCGACAAGTCGCTTCTCGTCTTCGACTTTGGCGATGATGATGCGGGCTAGCAGACTGTTCGTGCTCCGGACGTTGGGAAGATCAACCTCTTCATAGACCCAGCCACGCATTGGATGGTTTTTGACATGGTAGCGCATTCCGGGTACTTCGGTGCCTGACTCGTTCTTAGGGCCGACGAGAAACCCCCAGTGATAACTAGGTGCATACTATATTAGACTCGAGTCGTGAGTGTGGAGCGTTGAACATTACTCACCGACGCTCTTCGTTGTTAACGACCCCACTGGGATACAATGCAATATAAAGACGGTTCTTATTAAAACCCATCTGGCAATTATATGATATTTAAGGATGAAATGGTTGCTGAAAATAGTCAAGGATAAGAATATGGGCTTTGAATGGTAAATTCCTGTACGATACATTCGGCTTGCGCGTATCAGGCTCCATTTTATAGTTTGAACGAACGGCCCTGGTCAGCCACATAGTATTGATCTAGTAATAGCCGGGCGCTTAAGTTACCAGAATGCTCACTCTCGGCGTCCAGTGTTGCATTTATTGAAGCGCGCGCCTACGAACTGTCGATGTTGGCTGCTTGTAGGTATTTTTGGAACCAACAACCAACACTGTCAAAGTTTTTCTATCTTAAAAATCGCCCCACCATCTTTGCCTTGTCTTCTCCATTTCCAGCTCTGTAGGATGTGGATCCAAGAACTCGGTAAGTAACTCTTGCCAGCCCTGTCGAATACGATTTCCATACCATGCAGAAGTATACTCCCAGTAATACGGATACCATCCGGCAAACTCCCAATCAATGATACTAACAACTTGACCACCCCTCACTAATATGTTGAATGGGTTGAGATCTCCATGAGTAAAGACAGGTGGTGGCCACGGACCGTCCTGTTTAGCGATCATTTCTTTTATGTCTTTCCAATCCTGTTCCCCAATGTGAGCTGAATGGCTGTCCGGCTCGAGGTCTTCACGTAACCATCGATGGAATTCCTGAATCGTCTTAAAGGGCCCAAATCGTGGTCTCGAACGCGGTATGCGGGAGTCGCGCAATGAACCGCCTATGTAGCTCTCGACTCCCGCGCCATTTGGTGGCACCAGAGCCCGTAGTTCCTCCAGCATGCGCCGAAGTTGAGTGAAGATACTTGCCAGATCGGCCTCTGAAAGGGTTTTCCAGGCTTCTGCGAGAGAAGTTCCACGAATGCGCTGCATGACTATATGTGCCCGGTTCCTGTGCACGAACGAGCAGTGAACGGTTGGGACAGGAATAGAGGTATTGGCTGCTACGAACTGCATGGTAGCTGCTTCGGTGAGATGGACGAATGGGCCCTTCTTGACGATGAGAGATTTTGAGATGGGGATGCAAGGCCCATCGTGTTTATAGAAGCGCGCGGATGTTTTAAGTGCAACGAGTGTCAACAAACGACGAGGCAATGTATTATTGATGGCCAAGGAGGATGTTCCTTCGTGTTGAATGGTCCTCTGGTCGGGCGGAGGGACGTAGCCTGTTGTTGACATGCTGGAGGACAGTGAAGCGGAATCGCTGGTACCGGGTGCTGGGCTCACAGAGTCTTGGTGATTGGCCTGCGTCTAAAACCTGGAGGTATCAATGAGGTATGTCATCTATCGGACTTGACATTCGTGGTGGAGATGAGGATTGGTCGATTGACGAACGGTCTATTGGTGGGAATTTAATCGTGCACGCCTGCTGACTAAGACACTTACTCCATAATACGCGTCTTCCGCGTCGCGACAAGCCCAGTGGACAAAGCTTGATAACCACGCAACGGAATAACCTCCTAAAGGTGGTCTAAATACCCACTGAATTACACTAAACTGGCCTAAATCTCTTCACTGTTTAGGATAAAGATCCTAAGCTGGAACACATTTGCATAAGATAGTTTGATGGATATCAGGTATTGCGATAAATTGCTATGGGATACAGATAGAGACTCAACGTCTTCAGGCGCTTTTTCTAAATACAATAAGTCTTTTGACCTTTACTCCTCCTGGACCTTCTCTGTTGATCCATGTGTAGGGAACTGATCAACCTTGGTGCTAGCAAACTTGCGTGCAGGGACCTTGTGCTCGAAAAGGAGATCGAGCTCACCATATGTTCGACCCTTGGGCTCAGGAAGGCGGAAGAAGGCCCAGATGAAGATCAAAAGACACCATCCAGCCCAGAAGAGACCAGTCTTGGCGCCCCAGTTCCACGAGTTGCGACCGAGCATGCGGGGCATGAGGGTGTTGGTGACGAGACCGGCGATGTTGCTAAAGTTGCGGGCCAACACGATGGTCTTGGCCTTGAGACGAGTGGAGGAGATCTCGGCGACGATGGTATAAGCGATGGGGCCGATGGTCATGTCGTAGACAAAGGTGTACACAACCAGCAAGCTACCGATGGCCCAGCCAGTTTGCTCAGTCTTCTTGGCAAAGCCGAGGGCTCCGACGGCGATGAGGATGAAGAACAGAGAGGCCATGCCGCAGATGTAGATATGACGACGACCGAAGCGAGCCATAAGGAACCAGGACAGGACAACACCGACAGCACCGACGCAGTATTGAATGACGTTAAAGTCAAGAGCTCGCTCGGAGGAAAGACCGGCTTCGAGATAGAACTGAACGGCGTAACCCATGAGAGAGCTACCGCAGAGAGCCTGGGCAGTGTAGCTGATGGAAGCAACTTCAGTTCGTCGAAGATCGCTGCGCATGAAGCAGTGCCAGTAGTTGGTTCCAGCAGAGTTCTCAATCTCCATCTGGTTAGTAGCCTTGAGAAGCTCAACCTGAGCATCAGCGTCGAAAGGAACATCGCACTGAGTGACGAGCGAGAGGATAGATCGCTTAGCATCCTCATATCGTTCCTTTCGCACAAGCCACCATGGAGACTCGGGAGCGAACAGGGTACCGAGCATGATGAACGGAGGCCAAACCCACTGAAGAGCAAAAGGGATTCTGTAAGACCAGTCACCGCCCATGGTGCTGAAACCTCGAAGAACACCTGCACCGATGAGTTGACCGATGACCCAGCAAAGGTTGACGTAGGCAGTAAGATACGGTCTTAGGACAACGGGCGCAACATCGGAAGCGTATGCGAGAGTGAGAGTCTGGAAAATACCCCAGGGCAGACCGAGGAGGATGTTTCCAGCCAAGAGGACCTCAAGATTTGGTGCAAAGAAGGGGAAGATGAGTCCAATCATGAGAACCTGACTCGCCAACATGGTCTTCTTGTAACCGAAAGCATCAGATACCCAACCGTTGATGTAAAGACCAATGATCTGACCGCACATGCCACCAACTTGGATATAAGTCTGCCAATCGGCCGAAACAATGCGGTTTCCGTTCGAGTCGACTTCGTTACCGAATTTCTGCTTGAATCTGTAGAGTATGGTTGTCAGTTTCATGGTCGACAACGTCGATACCAGGCTAACTGCAACTTACGCATCATAACCGTAAAAACTACCCAACAAACTCAAATCATAACCTTCCATGATGATAGCCGTTGAGAAAAGGAGGGAGAAGGCGATGGCCTTTGGGTATAGGCGGAGTGCATCGCGGAGAGTGAGGGTGTGTTCGCGATCATTGGCCTCGCGCGCAGCAGGGCGCTCGACTTCTTCAAAGGTCATCTTGTCGGGATCAACGTGCTCAACCTGAGCGAGGTCCTTTGGTGAAGACATGACTGTCAAGAGATGTGAAGTAGAAAGGATCCCTTGTATGGAGAGAAAGAAGAAGTTGATGCTGGGAAAGAGAAACAAGAGAGAAGCTGGGGAATCTGGGGATTCTTATGCTAAATCTCCACAAACGACCCGTCTCTCCAGGTTCTGGACGGTTCACCCCGGACCAGTCTCGCCAAGAAACATGTCGGCCCGACATCTCTTCAACGCGAGACTGAGCTCATCTTCGCCAAGAGCTGAGCCTCGTGATGGCTTCAAATCTCTCGAGATGGCTATGTCGGACCGACATGATCCTCGATTTCTCGTCAGACCATGAATTTTGACAGGAATTTTGTATGGGGAAATGGGGTCATGAGATCGTGGAATTTTGTGTCCTGTCGGTCCGATAAGAACGAACTCACCCCGGATTTTCGACTCCAGACCGGGGCGCACAAGGAGAGGATGATCTTTGCTTGTGCTGGTTAGAGTAGTCCCCCTGACTTTGGCAAGACATCATTGACTGGTGAAGGGAACTTGTCTCGCCATTGATGTGAGAGCTGAGCTTGGCGGAACTTTAACTTTAATTTTTATGGCGTTTTATGCTTATGCTAACATGCAGACCCAATGAATTATGCTTATGTTTATTCTGCGAAGAGGGTGTCGGGGCGAGGGGTATTTGTGCTGCTGAGGATCGGAGCGTTGAATGTGTTCTCGCGACAAGTGAGCCGCTTTTATCCACGGGACCATGCGAAAATATCCTCGATCGGAGTCAAGCGCCATGAAACAAGGTTTTCAAATGCGGGAAGTTCCGAAACATAAGTGAAGGCCTGGGATTGCTGCAATTCAACCCTCTTGGAATTGGAGAAGGCTACCCTACAGCGTCAAAACGATAGAGACAGATAACGCAGATGATTCCAATACAGCGCAAAGAACTTCACAATGCGTTTCGGGTGATTGCTTCGTTTAAAATACTCTACACACCAACTTTCAATTAATTGGTAATCATTCTACTTCCTGATAATGCTCCGCCGTGATGCCATCTCACTCCCCAATCTCCACCACTAACTTAGTACAACTAACTCCTTGAGACATTTTATCCAAAGCGATGTTAATGAAGTCCAAACCCTTTCCTGTAACCGTTGGTTCAGGGCTTGGTCTAATGTTACCATCGGACAAGTTCTTTCTCAAATAAGTACCAATCCAATACTTGAACTGCTCCAGTCTTTCCTCTTCAACTGCCGACGGCATTACGAAAATAACCTCAACTCCGTCAACGTCTTTCGCGTCCGCTGGAATCCAGGGCGCCGACCCAATCTTGGCCGTGGTCTTTCCTTCAGCTGGGTTCAAATCAACGAACTTGTTCAATGTACCCTGACACAGAGAAAGATCTCCGGTCGCGAGGAAACAATGTCGAACGACTAGCGCGTCTTCTTGTGCGGCAGAGACAATTGACTCCACAACCTTTGAGTCTTTGTAGTCAAACACACGATCGGCGCCAAGCGAGCGTATATAATTGTGATTGGCCGGCCCAGAAGTAGCATACACAGCTGCAAAGGGCGACTTGGGATCTTGGCACATCAAATGAGCTGTTTGTACGCCCATGGTGCCGATGCTAGATGATGCGCCCCAGATAAGAAGCGCTTCTTTCTTCTCAACCTGACCTAGATCATGGGAATGAAGTTCATCATAAGATCTAGGAATTCCCATCATATCCCATGCGCTAAGAGGTACTTGCACAGACACAGGCAGTGTCGCAGCATGATTCCACGACATGGTCTGATCTGGAAGACGCACAGCATGTTGCCACGGAACAAGGCATTTTTCTTGGAAAGGACCATAATCTGGAGCGCATCCCTTCCAAGCGGAGGCAGAATATGCAGCAACACGAGTGCCAGGCTGGAAACCATCATCGCTTGCTGGGACATTTTGGCCGACTTCTAGTACCAAGCCGGACATGTCAAAGCCAATGACGGCAGGATACTCTGTGATAAAAAGTCCTTGATCGCGCAAGATGACATCTGCTGGGTTGAGAGCGACGGACTTGACGGCGATGAGAAGTTCATCTGGCCCTGGCTTTGGAGTGGATCGGGATTGTACTTGGAAGGGTTGGCCTTTGCCTGGGCAAATAGCAGCGAGATGAGTAGACATTTTGACTTGTAATTTGAGAGTATCAGAGGAATTAATGGTAAATAGTAAAGATAAATGGCCATGGTATTTTTGAGAGAAATGTCCTCTTTATAACTGAAATACAGCATTTCCATGAGGTCCTCCTCAAATCACATCCATCTCTTCGCGATAATACCCAGAGTTCTGGGATCATCAACCCGCCAATCAAATCGTCATATATCCGCAAAACAGCTAGCGCGAGAGAGACCCTCCAACCAAGTTGAGATTAGTGCATCGCGAAAAGAGATCGCACCTCCAGATCCTGTCAGCTCAGGGTCAAATCCGCTCAGTAATGACAACATTCCGCGAATGCTGACGATTAGTAGAGCGTTGCGGAAATGTCTACGAATCGCTTGGAACAAATGCGCCAGAAGAAACCAGCGCGGCGGTCGAGATACGGATGCCGGAATTGTAAGCTGAGAAAACTCAAGGTGAATCTACCCCGACAATTCATTGCGACTCAACTAAGCATATGTCAGTGCGACGAGAGCAAACCACGCTGTAAAAAATGCAGCTCATTTGGCGTCTTGTGTAACTTTGGACTCAACGTTCCCGATCTTCACCCAATTACTCCTGAAACCGTGAGGGCCGTGGTTCGATGTAAGCCATCGCCTCAAAGACCTGTCGCAAGCGCCGTATGGGCCTCTGATGAGCACACCATCTATCAGCTCAATGCGAAATGTCAAGACTTTGTGACGAGATACTACGCTCGAAGTCTCTTGACGCCGGATGATGGGAACATGATCGACGTCAATCGGAGGCTGTTCAAACTCGCCTTCACTGTAAGACCTACGCGCAGAATGTGTCCAAGTAGACTGATTGGCATAGAGCCCTTGCTTGATGCACGCTTCTCTAGCCGTGGCACTTACATACGACCGCTATCTAAACACCTCAGCAAGCTCTCCCCGCAGCCTCGAGGAATGCTACCACTGGTCTCAAAGTACAGCGCTCTTTAACAAGAAGCTACGCGAGCCTGTCAAGACGCAGGACAAGGACCCAATCTGGGGCACAGCGGCTGCGTTGGCCGTCTTGACGTTCTCATCACCAGATGCGTACAGGCCCGAGGACTCTTGGCCTCTAAAAACTGGCGACGATGACCTCGATTGGGTGTCTATGATCAGTGGGAAGATGTCGCTGTGGAATATGGTGGACCCTCTACGAAATGACAGTCTGTTCCGCGTCATGGCTGTTACGATTGCACAGATGCAGGCGCCTTTGCCAGAAATCGGGATACACGCTATACCAGAGGAACTAGCCGCTGTCTGTCGGTTGAACGAGACATCTACGCCGGATAATCCTTATTTCTACGCTGCACATGCAGTTACGCGCATCCTTTATCTACCGGACAGCCAAGTTACGACCGGGCAGACACAGCTCTTCACGCACAGAATCGACGGCGCCTTCAAGGAACTGCTCCTTGTGAGAGACCCTGTCGCGTTATTGCTACTGTATATATGGTATCACAAGGCAGGACGGAGTATATGGTGGGTTGAGCTTCGAGCGAGGGTGGAATGTCCAGCGATCTGTCTGTATCTACAGCGCTATCACGGGGATGAGGTCGCGGTGCATGCGCTGCTTCAGAGCGATATCACAATCGGATGAGGTATTCGCGGGCTGGCTCGGACGATGCGAGGTGCTCGGGAGGTCGTGCGATTGACGGGCTCGTCCATGGCTTGAACGGAAGGCTTGCCTCATCATGCTAGCGCAGGGTACGCCTGATTACATGATACCAAGAGGCGGCGCTGGTAGATACGACACGGGGTGAACTAGACACGGCTCATTCGCGCTTCTGGTGATGGTGCTCGGAGGCAGAGCATCGACGAAAGGCATCATGACAACATGAAAGGCAGTGGTGCTGGCTAAAGACACAGCTCAAGCCTCCTCTACATCAGCTGCGACAATCTCCGACTACTGCTCGCTCCATGTTCTCTCGATCGGTCGCATCGCTCATGATGTTATCGTCTAGCTCGGCAATGTCAGGCGAATATTGGCGCGCATCGATCTGGCGGGTTCGGAAGGGACACGTTGGGTCAAAGACTTGGTATGGGGCGAACGGAGCTACACTGAGGTGTAGCAAGTGACGGTCGAGTTTTCAATTGCAGCGGCAGCGCTGTGTTCATTGTATCGGAGGTATCGAGTAGAGAGAGGTTTCACGGTAGGGGCATGACGCGCTTTGCGACCGCCAAATGGGCACGTCTTCCGTTTCGCCGTCGGACTTCATCATCGGAACAAGTAGGCCTTGATCGTTGCGGAAACAGATCCGTAAGAGATAGCAAAAGAAATGGCCACAGCTGATGGGCCTTGAGGTGAGTGCTATGCATTTCAACAGCCCCAGACCATGAAATTTCCACGACTCGACCAAAGATCGCGGACTGACATCACGTGCTCAGTCATGTGAGACCATCAAAGTACTAGGACCTCAAGTTAGAAATAGTTCAACAATTGACATGGCTATAATTAAGGTCGAAAGGCAATGGGAGACTAAAATTTATAAGCTAATTAATCATCCCTTAACTGATTCATGGCTGTTAAAACCATCTTGGAGTAAGATACGGAGTAAAGCGCCGCTATCTACGGAGGTTGGGCCGAAAAGTTCTTGCCCAGAAGAACTTACGCCATAACCAAGGACCCTTGTCAGGTACTGCAAGGTACAAGAGCTCTAGATTATTATAAAGAGAACCTTCTATAATAGGCCTATAACTATAAGGCTTATAGTAGCTAGCTGTAAATTTATTACTAATTATATCCCCTATAATAAGATTATAATCAGCAGCTGGCTTCTCGCTTAATGTATTTGATGTATATTGAGATAAGTGGGACCACTAGCCACAGTTCCTTTGAGCAAGGACTTTTCGGCCCATCCTCCGTACAAGTCAATCACTGGATCCTCAAAGACCCATCCTTCGAGATCTGCTCCACAAACTCCCCAAAGTCCTTCAACAAATCCTCAGGCCTCTCCAGCGCAGCAAAGTGACCCCCTCGCTCATGATCCCTCCAAAATACGAGATTGCCCGTCGTCTTCACCCAGCTCACAGGAATAGGTGCAAGCTCGAACGGAAACCAGCTATAACCCAATGGCTTGTTGATCTTCCACTTCGGGTGATCGTGGGCACCGGGGTAATCTGGGTCGAAGCGTTGGCGGTATGGAAAGATTGAAGTAGGGAAGCTGTCTGTTAACCAGTACAGAGATACCGAGGTAAGGATTTCCTCTAGAGGAGGATCTTCGTCACTCCAGCTCAGGAACTTCTCGCCGACCCAGGCTAGAAGCGCGAGAGGCGATGACGAGAGGATGAGGCCGATGGTGCTTGGTCTTGTGGCGTGCATCAAAGCGTAGGCGGTGCCCAGCTTGTCAAAGTCCTTTGCACGCTCGAGGCCTTTCTTCTCTGCATCTGAGACTTGACCCTGTGCAGTTGCAGGCTCCGACATGAGGCAGAAGTTGAGGTGAGCGGCTATAGAAAAGCGTGTTAGTCGTATCCTTCAATCTTGCGGATGATTCACATCTTGGTCACATACCTTTGCACTCATCATAAGTAGCCGCGAGAACACGAGAAATCCTGCTTCCTATATCGCCACCCTGAGCGATATAGCCACCTCCAAAACCGAGCTGAACCATGAGGCTGTTCACGATGCGGGAAACGTCTCTGATACCGAAGTCCTTATCCAGCGGCGGCTTATCCGAGAAGGCATAGCCTGGTAGAGACGGTACAATAACGTGATACGGGAGCGTCTCGGGGGTATAGCGCTCCTTGAGAATGGACAAGATCTTCAGAAACTCCAGAAAGCTACCAGGCCAACCATGGAGCATTACCACGGGGACGGCATCGGGTTTGGAAGAGAAAAGACCCGTGAAGTGAATTGTAAAATCACCCTTCTCATCTTTGATAGGTACTGTCCAGTGGTGGAAGGAATTAATGTGCTTTTCCGCAGCGCGCCTGTTCCAAAGGTCAGACCTCGGCAGTACAAGTGTAGAGACAAACGACGCAACATACCAGTCAAAGTCAATCCAAGCAGCTTTCGCATCAGTTAGCCACTGGTGACTAACACCATAATTATGATCTTTCTGCGTAGATTCATAAGTCGGCGGTCCGACTCTTCCCAGCTTCACAAGCTGCTTGAGCTCATCGACCTTGTCGTCCGCAATGGAGACTCGGTAGGGCGTTGGCTGGACCTGAGCGCCTGTAGGAATCTTTGCAAAGCCCTCTGACATTTTTAAAGAGTAATTTAATTCAGATGAGAGGTTTTAGTTTTTTTTCTTCTTGTTTAATTTACTGCGCTGGGAGGGGTTTAAAAGGTCACTGGTTGATATGTAGTTGGTAGGGCGTAGCAGTCTTGCTGATAAATATGACCTCATTTTTGTAACCTAGGCTAAGCTGGGAGCCTCGGGCGGAGAAACATGCCGCAAAGATGCCGCAGACAAGCCACTCATGATCAACAACGATAGAGTTCGCAATGCATGCTATGAAACTCTATTAATTCTTCGCAATATCATGAGATTCGACTTTCCCCCATCTAGCAAAAGTCTTCGATATCATTGCGACCTTCAGCTGCATGTACAGCCCGATTGATCCCCGTTGCCTACGAAAACCACCAAGACAGCTGCATAACTGGTTTCATACGTATTAGTTAGTATACCCAGTTCCTTTCCGTAGCTCTTGAAGTGAAGATAAAACATTACTCACGCTGCGCTTCCTGCAAATATCTCTGCCCGTTTCGCATTTGTGATCAAGCCCACGCTCAACGCAAATAGTATTGTAAACCCGCATATGGTACCAAGAATTGCTGGTGCGGACTTAACATAGTACAGACTACTTATCGAACCCACTAGCAAGACTAGTGCGAGTAGTATGTTGACGAGAGCGACGGCTACCGTGATTGATCGTTCGTCAAAATGGCTGATCCGACGTCGGCCGTCCCGTGATAGTACTTCCTGATCCCAAAATGTCCGTATTAGTGAATAACTCTCAATCAACTGCAGAAATGAAACGCACTCGACCTGGCCAGTAAGCCCGGAGCAATTTTGATAATGGGTCGACCGCTGCTGGAGTCTTGAGCGAGACCAGATCCTCAGCTTCATCCAGGTAGTCCTTCCCTCTCCCTCCTAGTATAGGATTCGGCTTTTGACCGTCTCGTCTTAAAGGGCCCCCGTGAAGCTCGTTTCGAACCACTTCAAGGGCTCGTTTGTCGGGGCTGTTGAGCTGAGATATCTTGCTCTGTAGATCCAGGGCTTCATCTATACGAGAGTAAGCAGAAGCTTATAGATTGAACTATTCCACATACGATATTCTTTAATCTTGACGCGGAGCTGATTTACTAACTCCAGCATCTCATTTGCTTCTGGTTTGCCTGCCCGTGCTTGTTCGTGCATTATTTCCCATGTTTCTGCAGCCTGCTCTAACGCCGTATCGTTGCTACCTTCAACCTGCTTATCCCAGACCTTCAGCCTGCTTTCGATGCTCAACAATTCACATTGTAAATAAAGAAGGTTTCGAGCACTTATTTCTCCGAATTTTCGAAACACTAGCAGTTCTTCATCTCGGTCTGAAACGATCCAAGAGGAGAGCGCTGAGAATCCTAGCGAGGGTCGAGTTGTAGCCTGACGTGCATTCATCTCAATATCGAAAAAGCTTCGCATCCGCGTAAAGCTCATAAATACGGGACACCTAGTGGCAAGAAAACCTCAAATCCTCAGCAAAACACACAAAGAATTCACGAAGTAGGCTGCTCCGTTATTTTTCGGGGTTGGGCCTGCAGACTGATGCTGACCACCCTCCAATGACGTGTCAAATTGCAATTTACAATCACAAAACATCAGACAGATCCCTTCATAGATTGTGATTGGCAAACAGTTAAATCAGCCCAACAGCAAGCCTGACAACAGTGCAGCTTAGGTACAGCCACCGCCACCCTGACACGTAGCACTAGCATACTCACAAGTCGCTCCCTTCAGTTACAGAAATATTTCTGTCTTCTTACCTTTCATCAAACAATATCTTGATTAACGTATCGACGCCCTTGAAAGGAGGATATGTTCATCTTTACCATCCCTCCATGACCCATAGTAAATTTGGCCTTTAACACGCAGCATTTGTTCGTCTAATGAGCTCGCCCCCCATGAACCCTTTATCCTTGACAGATCGTCAGCTCGCATTGGCACTTGGAGCAAAACGTGCTCACCAGCCTTTCTCACCGATATCATCTGTGTACAGTTTGTATCCTCATCGCACACTACCAGCTACTGACTCTCATACAAGCCTCCGAGAAAAGCATCGCAATTCCGCTTCTGAGCAACTCGCCCAGACCTATTCTGGTGGTTCGACAGACTACACAGTAAAAGGTTATGTAGGCCCTGACAGATACAAAATCGACGCATTGCCAGATACCGGCGCCAAACGTAACTTCATTGCTCAGCAGCTTATCAACAAGCTTGGTCTCGTGCCCAAGGTTCATACCGAAGAAGAGTTCAGGCTTCCAACTGGCGCAACAATTGAATCTTGCGGAAGAGTAGATGTTCCTTTTAGATTCTTGGGAGAGTCGGAGGATCATTTGCTTGACTGCTGCATCCTTCCCAAGTGCACTCAGGATCTCATCCTGTGTCAAGCCTTTCTCAGAGCTACAGGTACTCTGACTAAGTTCACCCACCGTATCACAAAGTCGTTGAGAAAAATTGCCCCTCGCTTCAGATTTAACCTGATCGAAGACGATACATGCTGTATGCAGGGAAGCTTTGATGACATACCTTCAGTTGCTCTCGCCGATACAGGTTGCGATGCCATGCTAATATCAGCTGACTTTGCTAGGCGGCACTCCTTGGAGATTGATAAGGGGCTTGAGCATAGGCACGTCGTCGAGTATGCCGATGGGTCTCTGGATACCACTACTGGTATTGTTCGCGATTCTACGTGGCAGTTCCGAAGTTCATGGGTCAAGATCTTTTGTAACTTTTATGTGCTCGATGATCTCAAAGCAGATGTCGTATTGAGCAGTCATTTCATTTTCCAGAACGAGATATTCTCAATCTTTGAAGAGGATATCGTCGATATGGGTATTATTCCTGGACGAGGCTTCGGAGACCTTTACAATATTCGATTGATCAGCCACTATAGCTCCGCGCTACAGTCGCTTGAGGCGTCTTCCATCGCCGACAGTAAGACTGCCACATCTTCTGCGAATATATATCCTGAGAACAGACTACTGACATCTTTGTAGTGAATTCACCTGGTTCTTTTGGCCCGACAGCAATCAAGGCTGAGAGAGTTCGACGTGATCAGATTCGCGACGTGATCAACGCCCTTCCCCGGGAACAACAGGATCAGGCTCGCATTGATGAGAGAAATAGACAGGAGATCTGGGAAGGCTACCGGAAAAGACATCTGGAAAGGCAGGGGGGGGATACAGATTCCACTCAGCAGGTTCTGGTGGTTCAAAAACAACGCTGGTGGCAGAAAGGACCGGTTTGGAGACGGCTTGCAAGGAGGGCAACCTAGGAAATTCGAGCCTTTTGGTAAGAAGGTTACGGGGAGACTTTCAAGTGAGGGTTATATGATAGGTTTCTTTTCTTTCTTTTTATCTTCGCGCTCAATGTTGACAAATAGGGTCAGGAGGGAAAGAGGGTCAAGAGGCAAATACAGAGTGGAAATATAGACCTATGATGTTGCCCTTCTATCTCGCTGTCCTAAGTAGTCGCTGCTTTAAACTGAGCATGACCCGAGCGCAGAAAGAAAGCGTTGTTGATAGCTTTGCGTGTATTGAACAAAATAAGACGGCAGTTAGATCTATGCGCATACTGTGCCAAGAACATTACCCGACACTGATGAACAGTAAATGAGTTACAAGCTCCGTGAAATTATGGTCCAATGTTGACTTTGTATCACCAGACAAAGGCTGTCCCAGTTTGAAGCGAAAACACCTACCTACCCAATGAGGTAGAAGACGATGAGCGATTAATCACCCACCCACTTTCGACTTTGCTTGAATGAGCTATACAGCGAAATGAAACATCTAATATTGAATCAAGATGCTAGAATAAAACTCATATCAAATTCTACTAAAGTATACTATACCCACCTCAGTCATTTTATTACTTGGGATTAAGGTCCAAAGTTTTATTCCCTCCCCTTATCGAGCGAGTCACGAGATGGGCATCTAGATATGATGTTTGTGATATTTGATAAATAGTCTGAGTCAGTGAGTAACCATATTGGAACGCTCATTGTGCTAATCTGCGCTTTGTACTACACATATGCTGCATCTCACCAACATTGTACCTTGACCACCTAGTTCTCCTTTGGGTCCCATTCCTGCACCCAGAAGTCAACACTGGCATCCTCATCCGGGCGGCCATCAGTGAGAGAGACTTTGGTAGTACAGGTCCACCCTAGAGACTCGTAGAGTTTCATTCCGAGCTCTGCTGCAATGACACCTATGGCAACCTTGTCCTCTCGGGCGATTTCCATACCGTGGCGACATTGCAGGGTGCTGTAGCCCTTGTGGAAGTGGTCGGGGTCGACTGCCATGTTGTCAAGCTCCATGTGACCGCTTAGGTACCTAGAGTATGCGGTGTCAGCTGGCTTGGATTCGCGGATCGGAAGTGGTGTGAGAGCCATACTTTTGAACTGCACTTTCTGTGGCGCTGAAGAGGATGCTGGTTCGGTAAGGGTCAACAATGCGGTCTGCTTCAGTCAGTCGGGGAGTGTTGTCAGTCGGCTATGAGGTGGAGTCAAAAACCTTTCTCGTCGGCGAGGTAGTGTCACTCTTTCGCTGCTGCTGCTGGGCATAGTTCCAGATGGCAAAGCCCACCACCTGCTCAGACTGTAGGACGACGGTGAAAAGCTTGCTTGGATCACCTAGAGCCTGTTGCTGCTCTCGGAGGGACGACTTCTCAACGTCCTGGGGGTAGGCGGAGGCAAAAGGGCGGTAGAATGCGTTCCATGAAGATAGGCTGAAGCCACGGAAGGCGATGCGCGAGGTGGCGGCAAGATCAGAAGCTTTGGCTAGTCTGACGGCCATGATGTTGATGTTGATGTAGTGAGCAGGTGTGATGATGGTACTCGTTGGAAGCGAAGTGGGAGTGTTGACAAGAGTTAAAACAACAACAACACCTACTGGCGGCTCACCTGTTGGCCAAAAAGAGCTAGCTTGGATTTCTTGAGGCAGTGAATCATTGGCCTGGCACGGCCGTAGAAGATGTATATACCTGACTATCACCGCTCGTATAATAACTGCCACTGTAGTTAGGTGTTCAGTTTACGATTACTTACCTTCTATCACAAACAAGAGCCTCATCAGACTCAAGGTAACAAGCCTCTGGCGCAATACGTGTTCTCCAACACCAATCAACTACCACATTAAGCCTCGCGTTGCGCTTTTCGAGCTGCTTTCAGAGCACATAATGGGTGGTGGTACAAGCCGTCACTCCACTCTCGGGCGCCTATGGAGCTAACTACTACCCAACGTTAAGCTTTAGGCCGCGAACACAGGTCATACGTGAGAGCACAATGAGTCTGCTGCTAGTAGTAAATGGGATGTAATCGAACACAGCCCTGTGACGGAACGCTTCTCCATCATCAGAACAATATCTGAGCTCATGGTGAACAGAGATGCGAGAGACTCATTATAGTACACTGAGAAGTTGAACCATCAAGATGAGCCAAATGATTCCGGTAACACGGAACTTCTACAGCAAGAATCGCACCCATGCAATTCAGTACCTGGACTTCTTATAGCCTCACCTCTTCGGTGATGTTGCGCCCTTCGGCTTCAATGACATCACAACTTCCACATCAGGTCAGTTGCGAGATGAGCCAAATCCGCTTTACTATGGCCTCCTTCCGATGGATGCGACCAATCTGATCTCACCAACCTTTGATTCTCTGCCAATACACTTTGCTGGCACCTTGAATCCGCCAAGCTTTGAGATTGGTGGAAATGCAAACGCGGAATCGCCTCTCTCTCCGATTCTTGGTGAATGGATTTCTGTAGAGCCGGCGGTCCTAACGAGGGAGAGGGAAATTGTAGCTGTAGCTGCACCAGGAGATGTGACAAGTAGCGCTCCTGTGACTGGGCTATACGCAAGGTGTCGACCACGATCGCCGTTCCCCAAAGACATAGTGAAGAGGGAGGCCCCATCTATATTCTGTTCGAGGATGGAGGTCTCCGATAGAAGTTCATCACGGCCGGCTACGAAGACGAGAAAACAGAACCATTCGCGATTCTGTTGCTTTCAAAAACGCTTATTTATCCGCGTGCGCGTAATCAAAAGACAACAACTGTCCGGCCATATCCCAACTGGACCCCTTCTTCGGCTACTCGAGTCATAATCATCATGCGACGACGGCAGGTATCATCAGATTGGCCCAAGGGCAAGGGGACTCCCACGCTTCAGGTTCTAGTAAAAGAATTCAGTCCTAGAGGTACCTGATTACTCGGCTTACAATAACCAAGCCACCACTGCTGCTCTGCTGGTCCAGGTCAATAAGAGCTGTTATGCGAATCAAAGATCCGACTGTGACAAAAGTTCAAAAAGATTCTCAAAGGTTGCTATAGCCGGAACAAGTGCTTTGGAGTTACGAACTATTTTTGTGCTTCGATGTATGTACAGATCGCAGTAACGATACCTGGATGATGTATTTTGACATGCTCAGTATCACAAAATTAGAATTTTTATGTATTAAAATCCCCCAGGTCAAAGACGATACCTGTCGGCAACTTGGCATAAACGAGCGATAACGTTCTGGCGTGGAATAGAGACAGATAACAAAGAATAGCCAGGTCATCAACTTAGCTGCTTACGCTTTCTTGCTGCAATTCATCAACAGATTCGAGATAACTGTGCCGCAACCCCCGCCAAGTTTTCATTTGACATGTCGGTTCTCACCCAACTGCGCCGCAGGGGTCTGTCCCACTATTGGGTCGCATGAAGACATCCCGGCTCCATCTGGAGATCTCACTCGCAATCCTGGGGTAATTGACAGCGAAGCATGTGGCACGAATCTCCGGGGAAGTCAGTGTCACATCAAACGTTGCAGTGCAGAAGAAGTGATCAATCTTTTCGGTCCTACTAGGCGCCAAGGGATCGTAAATGGATAGTTGCTCACGCGAAGGATCAACTCCACAGATTTTGACATAGTGGTTAAAGATCTGCTTGTTGATCTCTCGGGTACGGGGTGCCGAACATTGGGAAAGTGGGCAGGCCTGATGGGCTACCCGGCAATACGGGTATTAATCCGCTTCCAATTCAGTGTTGACTGAGTTAAGGTGTAGAGAAGCCGCAGATTTGTAGATATCCTTAATGATACATCCAGGCGGATTTGAAGGGCAAATGAGAAAAGAAGTCGTGGATGACCTGACTACCCTGCAGTTGCAGATCTAACCTGGTTTACGTAGCTAGCCATTGTCAGGCACCTTCAACAGTCTCAACAGAAAGGGCAGGGAACCCATGGTGAACCAATGCGACGTTTCTCCATAATCACAGCCTGGCATCTGGGATTGTGCATTTGATCCGAGCTGTCAAGATCCTGTGAGGCTCAAAGTTGCATGGAGGAGCTCAATTTGACAGCTAGCATTTTTACAATCGATTGACTTACTACATGAGATACACTTTCTCTTGACTACTCGTATGATAGAACTTTAACTTCGCTAGGTCAAGCTTAAAGAGTTTAAAATTAGTCTATCGCTACGAGCATCGCTATTCGGCGGTAGAGCATGCCCAACGTCCTGTCATCTAACAGTTTGGCAAGCCTCACCGCTGTACAGCTTTCGAGACAACATCCCAATATTCTTACCCCTTACATGGCTAATATTTGAAAATAAGTCTCTGCTCTGTATTTTCATGTCTCTCGGCCCCTTCTGAAGCGAGAAACCTCTTGTAATTCCCAAATCTCAAGATCTCAATCTGCCAAGTGCGGGGGCAAGATCCAGGAACCCCAAAGCCAATCTTGGCTTCCATCATCACAATCACCATCCAAAAGCATCATGTACGCTTACCGATAGAGAATAAACATCGCCATCGACGCACAGGCGCAGCCCAAACCCTCGGATTCAGCATAGAGTTTCGGTTTGAAGCCTTGGCGATGCAAGATGCAACGACGGAAAGGTTAGGCGAGAGACACTTTGGGGGCTTCAACCCCAATATGTCATCTCAGGGCGGCGCGGACTTGGCCCAAGCGGTTGGAGAGCGCATGGAACTCGACCGAAATGCCGAGGATCAGCCAGGGTTGCATTCAAGACAGTTTCAGGGCGCAATGGTAATAACCTGGGCAACGTCAGGCGAGTTTTAGTATTATCCTTGGTCAAATATTTATTCTCACGGGGCTCAATGTTACTGATAACGGCAGTCATGTCGGCATTGATGAAAACTTGCTGAGAAACTGTGAGGAAACAGCGTACGATGCTGTTCGTGGCTTGCATAAGCCAAGCTAGCTCGCCAATTTTATGCGCTTGGACCTCCTTTAAAATAAGCTTGTGCAGGAAAAATCGGGGGCAAACTTTGGGGTTGACCGCTGTGGGGAAGCAAATCTTGAGTGACACGACATTGACGACAGAAAAGGCAACGTCGAACGGGGGCATCAAGGGCCTGCTATTGGTTCACGGCTCATCCTTGTCCTGCTGTTCTCTGAGTCTGAGCTTTGGGGCTGAGGCGCTGGGAAGAGCTCTTCGGCGAACCACGGTATTAAGCAAGTCATGCGGAGAGTATATATAAAAGCATCGACCGTTTTTCGGCATAAATAGCGAACTTCTCCGATATTTTAGTCGAGATGGCGTCTCATGACTCAGTCGAGGGAGCTGAGAGCTCAACCTGGTCTAGACTCGCGGGCCAAGAGAGTCAGACACGGAGAATGGGCCAATGGGATATGACACGGCATTTGCCGCGCCGTCGCATGGAGGACGTTAGCCGAGGCCTTTTTGCCAGCGACCAGAGGAGTCATTGTCAGGGAATGGGGGGCTGTTGAGATGCAGCCAGCATGCAAGGCATCCTCAGTGAGGAGACAGTATAGTTCATTCATCGTTGAGAGTATCAAGCATCAATATGATTGCCATGAAATAGACAAGGAATACACCTTTGGCAGATCAAATACCCATCTCAACCTGTCAAACCTCTCATTTCGTACCCCAGAAATGGACCCCAAGTTCGCGTGGGTAACCCCCATGGGGACACCATAAACGTTAATAACAGCTTAACCTTAATCGACCCCGTTTCAGTGCCCTCTCACTCGGATTTCTCTCCGCCGAATTGCCAAGAAAACAGGACATTCAATCCTGGATCAGGAATGGCGCGTCGCCTCGGGTTATCGACACCGAAGTCATTGAACCATTTCGCTGCCAATGCGGGGAAGATACGACTGATGGACCAGTGCCCCGTGGGGAAGTACCACCGAGATATCCCTGCCTGATCATCAGACCGGTGTCCACAGAACAAATGCGGAGTCTTTATATTTATCCTGCTATCCCTCCCTCCCCATTGTTTCCTTTCCCCAGATCTGCATTCGAGCATCATCTCTCTCCTCCCTCTTCATTCTTCCCCCTTTGACAGAACTCGAAGCAATGGCGCCTCCGAATGAAACAGCCCACGTGGAAGACGGGCAGAAAGCTCCCGTGCACCACACTGAGTTCTCCGGCTACAGCTCACAAGTCGAGCTCATCGAGGCTGCCGTGGCTGCCAGTGATGCAGAGTGTCTCCTCCCCAAGAAGGAGCTGTTCTCGCGATACGCGCCTGCTGTGGCGTTTAGTATGCTTCTGAGTGTTGCTTTGGTCATGGAGGGTATGGATGTTGGTCTTATCAACAACTTCTTCGCCCATCCTGCTTATCTCAAGCGTTTCGGTTGGCCTGACGCCAATGGCGTGCAGCATATCTCTACGAAGTGGCAGGGTGCCATTGGTGCTGGAAACAACTGCGGTTCTATCATCGGTCTCTTGATCAATGGTTACTTGCAAGCACGGTTTGGCTCTCGACGCGTTTACATGGTATGTCATCTCTCATCGCCTCTCATTGGAACCCTGCTAATCTCACCAGTTCGCCATGTCTCTCATGGCCTGCACCATCTTCGTCCTCTTCTTCGCCGTCAACGTCGAAATGCTCCTCGTCGGTAACCTCCTCTGCGGTATCCCCTGGGGTATCTTTCAGACCCTCACCACCGCCTACGCCGCCGAGATCTGCCCCGCCGCCCTCCGTGGCTACCTCACCGCCTGGGTCTCCATGTGCTGGGGAGCCGGAAGTTTCCTCGCCACTGGCGTCCTCCGTGGCTCTCTCGACCTCAAGGGTGATGCGGGATGGCGAGTCCCCTACGGTCTTCAGTGGATGTGGATTCCTCCTCTGATCACCGTCGCTTTCTTCGCCCCCGAGTCTCCTTGGTACCTCATCCGTCGCGGTAAGCTCGAAGCTGCTGAGCATGCTCTCCGTCGTCTTGCTCGCAAGGGCCACTACACTGATGAGTCTATGGCTCAGACTCTTGCTCTGATGAAGCATACCAACGAGATGGAAAAGGTTGAGGCTGAGGCTGCCAGCTTCCGGGACTGTTTCAGAGGAACTAACCTTCGCCGAACTGGTATTGTCTGCATGGCTTGGGTTATCCAGATCCTCAACGGTCAATCCATCACCAGTTTCGCCGCTATCTTGCTCAAGTCTATTGGTATGAGCAACACTATGGCTTTCAACTACAACATGATCATCCAGTCTGTCAACATCGTCGCCACTGGTATCGCCATCTTCCTCATGGGTAGGATCGGACGTCGAACCTTTTACTTCTTTGGTTCTTCTGGTATCGGTGCCTGCATGTTGATCATTGGTATCCTCGGCTTTGTTCCCAAGGTCGACAGTGTCGCCATCGTTACAGCTGCCTTCCTTGTCGTTGTTCAGTGTATCTTCAAGGTCTCTCTCGGCCCTACCACTTACGTCGTCGTTGGCGAGACCGCTTCCAACCGTGTTCGTGCTCAGACCATCGTCCTCGGTCGTGCTGTCTACGTCTGCGGCCAGATAATTGTCCAGCAGCTCAACCCCCGTATGCTCAACTCCAGCAGTGATGCTTGGAACTGGGGAGCCAAGACTGGAATGTTCTACTTCGGTCTCTGCTTCATCTGGGCTGTTTGGATCTTCTTCTTCCTCCCTGAGACCATGAACCGTAGCTTTGCCGATCTTGACTACCTCTTCCAGAAGAAGGTCAACGCTCGCAAGTTTACTTCCACTCCTGTTGACTGTAAGCTATCACCAGTGTCTATTGATGAGTCACTACTAACTACGAAACAGTGTTCGAGATTGTTGGACCCGACAGGACTACTGATAAGCTTCAGGGCATTGATGCTGTCACTCCTGTCAACACCAATACTGCTGGACCTGAGATCGAGGGAACCAAGAAGCCTTAATTGTTTGATGATACTCTGAGCTGATGTAATGGATATTTGGTGATGATTAGCATGACTAGCAAGCGATGTTGACACATGGGTCCAGCCTATAGTGCTACTGTAGTACCTAAAGAGACTTTAGATACCCAAACATGACATGAAGAGCCTTGGTAACGTGTGACACTCGTGTACTATGGCGAATAAGTTTGGGCTTAGTATTCATGATGTTTGTGTGAACCTTATAAATTCTCAGCGAGACAGATCGTAAAGTCTCGCATTAAACTTTGAGAAGAAGCCCTAACTTCCATACGCACTCGGGTACTAGTAATACGATGTGGCTGACTGCCCCCTCCAAAGTTAAGCTTTAGGCTGCGAGCACAGGCGACAAATGACAACACGATTGGATTCTACTGATAAAAGGTTCACATGGCAAGGGCTTAGGCCCTGATAGAGCTGCCGACACCTTTTCCCTGTCCTTCAACCTTTCTTCTCATCTCCCTCCAGTTCTTGGCATTTCCGCTCAAGTTTTATATCTGGAGACACAGCACAAGATGATAACTGTTACCTACAACACTGCTCTAGATAGTCCTGTCCCATACAGCCCTACTCTAGGTGGCCGTCCCGTCCCGTACCACTCTACTTTGGGTAGCCTTCCTGTCACATATTCCTCTGTTCCGGGTGGCCCTCTCCCGTATCACCCTGCTCCAGGTGTCTTTCCTCTCACTACACAAGGCGGTCAAAATGCCAACCCGCAGCCAGTTCCGAGTGACTCACCTATGGATAGATACATACAGGCACAGCGCGCGGCGGACTTGAGTCTCGCATAGGATATAACACCGCCAGAAGTCGAGATGCTACAGACCCGCAATGAGTCACTTATGGAGAGACAAATCGGAAGCGAGCCACTGATCCCAACTCGAGGCATTGACCTTTCTCTGTTTACACGACCTCAAAAGGATCAAACATCTTCTAGCTCTTCCGAACCTTCGATGTTACAAAGACTCCCCGATGAGGTCCTCTTGATGATCGTCTCCGGTATATCGGACCCAAATGACAAATCATCGCTTTTCGCCTTCTTCGCCTTCTTCGCCCTCCGTCAGGTCTCTCGCCGATTCAGACGTTTATTACAAGCAGAAGACTTTATTAACCATCCATTCTCCCGTCAAGGGTGCTGCCAAATGTGTGCGGATGGTTGCAACGACAAATACACATCGCCAATCTGCCCACCGGGTGGTCACCACTGTTTTGGCTATAAGTCCGTTGGAGAGGTGCAAAAAATCGGATTGAAAGGTCCTTTCAAGATCAAGGGAGTATGGGGGGCTGGAGGATTTGGGGATTTTATCAGAAGTTACACCACGTGCAAGAACTGCCAGGAAAGTCGGGAGCACAGGATAAAGGCCGACTACTCGACAACTTGCAAGTTTGGGCCTTGTCATTCTGAAGAGCTCCTTCATTGCCACTCCTACGAGAGGGACCACCCTCCCTCGTGCTTTTCCCAAGACCAAGCAAAGTTGTCGAGTGGACGAGTATGCATTGCAAACGAGGGCTATATCCGAATTTGTGACCACAAAACACTCACTCGAGCCGAAATAAAACTTCTTCTACCCAGCGAGGTACCCGATTACACGCCGGTATTCGTAACGAGCCGTGACCACCCCGAGCACAAGGTTTCATGTAACGGCAACTTCGACTATACTGATCAGACCCCCAGGGTATTTGCTATAAAAACCAACGACCTTGGGATTATGCTACATGTCCTATGGCAGGGGCATTCAGGTAGCGATCGATCTATTCTCCACGAAAGTGGCTATCTACACCGACATAAGCTCAACAACTCACTTCGAAAGATCAGACAGAATGGGGGACATTTGTTCTTACCACAACGTGGCCCCAATACGCTACCGGAATGGAGCGCAATCTCCGAAATCGACCGCTCTGAGGTAGTGTCGCCAGAAGAAGACCTCATCAAGCTCCGTGGTGGTTGGGGCTACATGAATCGCCAGCGTCGACACAACATGACCGTACTAGAGGATAGCATGTGGTCACTGCAGATACGACAAGAGCTGCATTGTTGTCAATTACCATCGAAAGATACGCTTCTCGGATCAAGGCGTGAACTGGGCGCCTGCCGAATGGTTTCATGCCATTGACAGGGAGTCATACGTATACAACGGACCTGCTGGCGTACCTGGGACCTGCAATATCGGCGCCTGTCGCAATAGCTATGTGGGTAAAGAAGACCAGGTTGATCAGTGGCCACAAGGGGTGAATTGGTTCTGTGAACAGGACAAGGATAAGGTTGGGGACAAGACGTGTAAATTGGTAGCCCAGGAGAAGCAGTGTTGCAGGGATGATAGAAAAACCCTTGAATCATGGGAGGGTTATGAGAGTGAGGAGCTGGAAGAAACTTCGTCTCCAAGACCACAAGCAACGCGTACCTTTGAGTCACAGGAGAATGATGAAGTTGAGGACTCTAGCTGCTACTCACTTCAGGCGCTTCACTCATCGGAAGGTCACGAGACTGAGGAGTCAGAAGAAGTTCGCGCCCCAAGAGAACAACCAGCTCGCTTTCGTTGGTATGGTCTGACGATAAGGATAGGGCAGTATTGGCAAACTGGGCGGGCTAATTTCTCAGCCGATTGAGTCAAATTACAAAGAAATGCTGCAATTCGTCGCAAGCACAACAAGTGTTACAGTCGCAGGTCGGCACCAAAGAGTAGCCAGAAATAGTCATGATTGATAATACCCCATAGCTTATAAGTCCATCAACCTCTCGAGATCCTCTCACTTATTCCTCAGGCTTTTGACCGTATACAGTAGTTCTGCGAAGAATGTTAGCCTCTAAGGACATTGGTTTCAAGATTTCTGACAACGTACACCAAGACGTATGAATGAAGCTTTGGGTTCAACAGTTCTTTGCGCATCTCGACAAGAAATACCTGTGCCTTTTCGTACTCCCACTAAGATCCAACATGTTAGCTGATTCAAAACGTAAGACGAAGTAAAAGACGTACTTCCAGAAGCTCCGTCAAGCTACGGATAGAGAAACCTTCCAATCCTTGCAGCAGGAACTGTCGGTTCCATGCTCCCCACTGTTTGAGATCCTTATCTTTCGCCCAAGTACCAATGGGTACTTTGACTTTCTTCTCGGTGATGTTCTTCAAGCCAGCCTTCTCGAATTCTTCGGCGGGGTTCCAGAAGAAGGGGTTGCCGACTTTCTCTGCTACTTGGTTGAAGATCTTGACCCAAGTTTTGAGCGGAGATTCGGGGCTCATGGTATCATCGTCGGCTGTGGCGTCTCCCCAGAGTTCGACATGCTCGATCCAGCCACCTGGCTTAAGATGCCTGTATAATGTAAGAGAATGACCTCTAAAGATGGCATGGAGTACACGGTCTACCTTTGGGCCTTTTTCAGGAGCTCGGTCCAATCTGGGACCGTTCCTGTCATGTAGCGAATGTGAATAAAGTCGAACTTGTTCTCGGGAAATGTCCACTCCTTGTTGATATCGTCAACTTCGAATCTGCAGTTGGGTGGGATGAAGTTTGGTTGGATCGGCGAGAGGTCAACACCGATGACTTCAGCTGATGGGTGTAGGTCTGCCATATCACTGGTATCATCAGTTCATTAGACTCAGACATCTTTGTGGGACTGTAATGACTCACATGGCCCAGATACCGGTACCGCAGCCGACATCAAGTACATTCTACGATAATCAGTAAATGGGGATGTAAAGGATAGGTGGCGACAAACCTGTGGATTCTTGCCGATTGGAGCTTCGTAAAGCTTGCCATCGAGGACTGCCCGAAACAACTCATGACTATATATTGTTAGAAAGAATGATATTAAAACCGTTTAGAAGTGAGACTTGCATCAAATCTTCAGCCTCTTGCTGGCGATCGTCGTTCGCTCCCCTAGTTGCGTGAGCAATAATTACTAACTGTTTGTTCTGAGGCCTTACCAGTAGGTTCCATCGCCATATGCATGAAAGCGCCTACCATGAACCCACTTGTAGTTCAAAATAGAAGAACGAAGGGACTCAGTATCACTGACATCCGTTCTGGGCCATATTAGCGAAGCCTACCCCAGTGTCAGTGCATGCAATCTTACGACAAAGAATACGCAGAGTCAGAATCAGTATCCTGAAAGAGTACATCAGCAGGGTACTAGGACTACACAAAAGGCTATGACTGACAGGCTGAATGAACCCATCTC
Source organism: Fusarium sp. Na10 (assembly GCA_002234255.1). Lineage (NCBI taxonomy): Eukaryota > Fungi > Ascomycota > Sordariomycetes > Hypocreales > Nectriaceae > Fusarium > Fusarium sp. Na10. The sequence goes on along the minus strand of NJCS01000456.1, from coordinate 19,367 downwards.
GCGCGGGGGTTTCGGAAGCCTCCAAAGCCCCGGGCGGAGACTGAGGAGACTTTGGTGACTTGTCGGGAGATTTTGGCGAAGACATCGTGAGGATAAGCGAAAATGGCCAAGAGATCTGACAGGTAAGATCTGTTGGTCTCAGTCTGACTGCAGCTTGCAGAAAGGCAAAACAGTGTGTGACAGAAGAAAACTCAGATGGCGGTCAAATTATTTATCTCGCATTGCCTGACTCCCCCACCTATTTCATGCATGGGTGAAGTGTTCTGTGGGGAGGAGGTAACATTTTGACTGGGCCATGAGAGTTTAGATGCAACTCTGCCATTACGGAGATCTTACCCATTTTTATCACCGACCCCGTACTTGCATCTTTACCCACATACTGACTGAGAGAACGACGATAGAGATTGAGAGATGATTGTTCGAAGCAAACTAGTATTGGATTTATAGACATCCTTGCCTTGATATGCAGTAACGCAAAAGAATTAATAACTAATGACCACGAACTCTGGCGATCGATTTTCATGTAGCCCAAGTGTTTTGTCCCAGCATTTTGTAAGGCTTTCAAATGATCCCAGGTTCGCACCGCCTTGGAGGTGAATGCCCAATCTAGAAGGGAAAATCGTCAAAGCTGGTGTATAGCGCCCGAAGAGTAGGTATGTATCGCCGAACTTTTGCTTTATATTGGATCTACAGGAACTTGTTGGCATTTGAAATGTAAGAATGACTTCCAATCTCACCAGCGTTGCCTTTCCTGAACAATGATTTGACGTCTGAAATGATTGATATGCTGTATATGGCCACCAAAGTAGCCCAGTCTGTTCTCTGACAGTCACATTTGGCATGTCCCAGAAACATAGCCTTCATCATCTGTTGATAGTTGGTTAGTATACGTACCTAGACTCCCATGAGTGAGGATACATACCCGATTCATTATCATCATCTTCATCGTCAGAGTCATCTTCATCAGTCTCCCAATCCTCGTCATCTGTTTCTCGATCAAGTTCCCCATGATCTTCTGTTCGTTAGTACTTGCGTTCAAGAGCATTTGCTTTCATACCTAAAGGATGGACCTCCTCTACCAAGCCACGGAACATGTTATAGGCGAGTATGATGACACAGATATAGACGATAACGTATTGTAAAGTCATGATGAAGTCGTGTGGCTATTTGAAGCTGACTGGTACTTTTTGCTGAGATGCAAACAGAATGGGAGAAGGATGACAAGAGCTGAGTGATGTTGTTGGGGAGATGTTGGTGTACTTTGAAGGGAAGGGAGAAAGATAAGAAAGGACCAAGTGAAGGATCAGAGAGGGGAAAGGAGTTTATATAGATCAGTCTATGAAGAGAGAGCTTGGATAGAGTTTCCATGTTTGAAAGGATAATTAGTGTCCGACGAGGACAGAGGTTTCAGCAAATGGATGTCCTCAGAAGGTTGTGATTGGAAAAGTCAGAAATCAATTATAAGGTTTTCCGACGAGCTAACTTTAATCCGAGCATCGATGTAGCCATTCAGCGTACTAAACCCTGGCTTAAGCTTCAATTTAAGCATATCCGATGAAACTTGCCAGTCATCAGCCACCTAGGTGTCAAGGTGCTAATCAAAAGTTTCTTACTTAGGCTGTTAGAACCTGGCGAGGAATTTTGAGCTTGAATTAGGACTCAGCCATGTGACCTCACCAGCTTTAATTAATTGTGTGGGCAGTCAAAATGCTGCCTGGACTGTGTTTATCAGAGTCTTAGTTGTAGTTGATAGCCCTGAAAGTGTGTTTCCCGTGCATGCGATCTTGATGTGCGAAACCGCCATGGCGATTCAGGTTGACTTGAGGGCTATGGTAGACTTCCTCAACTTTAAACAAATAGAAATTGAAGCGCATTGTACACGGAGCACTATGCGCAATCAGCACGAACAATGAATGACCTTCTCAATATCATCTGTATTAATATTGCAAGAAAGGAAGTTGAATGCAAGTATTAAATACAATCAGGACAGTTCCCGGTCTTCATTGTCAATGATATTGACATACAGGGTCAGGCTAATACATTCGAACTGGCTATGCTTGTCCGTTACCTCACCCTTAGAACTCGGACGGTTTGGCCTGAATGAAGCTTTTATCTGAAAGGTTAGTTAACTGTGGGATTGTTCTAACTGTATTATAAATGAGGGCTTTTCTGCTGCTCCTCGAAATGATCCAACCCAGCTTTCTTATAAATCATTCTGTTGATCACCATAAGGTTTAACCTAAACTTTCAGCAAAGCTTCTTCTTTTCTAAAAACTCATCGCACGCTAAACTCCGCATTATCATTTGGATCAATAAAAGCCCGATTTTCCCTGCCTTAAGAGGTTAAACTGCTGATGGAGAAAGGAGACGAGATTACCTAATTGGGTCAGAGCAGATTGTGCGGGGCGGTGTACCCTAGATTACTGCAGGCAGCTAATAACAACCCCATTCACGTCCTCATTTCTATCTCATCAACGCCAGCATATTGCCGCCCGCTTTACAACCATGGGCCCCAAACAGCGAGACGAAGGCGTTACCGTCACTATGGACGATACTATTACAAAATCATCTTTGAACACCCTGGAGGAGATGCCGGTCGAAATTCTTCTTACGGTTGCATCAAACCTTGACTGCTTTGATTTCAGAGTCACTACTTTTGTGTCCTGGCGTCTCCGATCTGCCCTTTCCCTAGCCTTTTCAAGAAGATTATATTCTCCGGTACACTGAACAAGATGGCTCGTGATATGAGATCTCTGCTGAACGGGGAATGCCAACACTTGATGGAGCTTATTCTTTCGTCTACCAAGTAATCACTTCATTCCAGAATCCGATGCTTCGGTCCACTAACTGATGTTGCACCCAGGCTTGTTACCATCTGCATTGGATTGCGCCACACACCACAATGGAATGGCCCTGTATTTCGAGAAACTCATCTCACGTCTGAAAACGATGCCCCGACTGCGACGTTTCGCGTTCACATTGACGAAAGATTGGCAGGTGAGTGAATGCGAATGCACAGCATACTTGGGGAATGAAACGCTGAGTTTTGACAATACCCTGCCTGCTATTTTCCAGAAGGATAAATGGGTGTTTTGCTGGACACTGATGCTGAGGAGATGGAGTGGCATTCTGATCACATCACTCGCATACTCAACGCCGTTCCTCAACTTGAGGAGCTGTATATAGTGCCTCATACCTCGGAATTGTATCGAGGTACAAGAATCGGGGATATCGTATCAGTTCGCTTGGTGAAGTCCGATGATCCTGGGGAGGATTTTCGATTTCCTCGCCAGTTAGTAGATTAACAAAGTTGACACCTTGTTAGGGTTACTGACCAAAGGTTTATCGTACCTTTGGATACTTGTGAGGAGGCTATGAGACTGTGGACTACTCGAATGGTTGCTGGCTGTAGACTGGTAAGGTTGAACTTGGGCCTGGTAATACAGATCATAAAGACACGATATTATTATTAGCAATATATTCGTAGATGAGACCCAACGGAGTACTAAGAGTAGAGGTTCCATTTTGTCTAACCCATGAGTAAGGCTCTACCCAAAAGCTTCCGTAGAGATAAGCTCAAGAAGTATCGAATTTCTAATGAAACTCGACGTCTATAAAGCATCTTTGATGTGACCAATTGTGCGTGGAAGCCATGCTGAGAGTGTTATCTTAAGTCGACAGACCTGGCTGCATCGGGCCTCGTGTTGGATGGGTGATTGTCATACTATCAGCTTACTTCTATTGAGGGTTGTGAGATCCAGCCTTTTCCGGAGGCAAATGACAAAGTGCCGGCAATGGTTATCATCTCTCCAAAACTGGGACAGGATGTTAAGATATTGGCGAGAGATATAGGAGCAGACTAACAGTCGGGTACTTGTATGCACTGGAAGCTCTTCACGTGTTCAGACCACGAGAAATCACTCATCCAAGCCCAACCCTCGAGAGGCAAGAAAACATCAGACCTTACTATAGGGGTGTCATGGAAAACTCGGCAAAAGGCATCCTCAGCTTATCCTAAGTTACCTTTGTTATCTCCGTCATTTCTGATGAATGTCCCGAGTTTTCTGTTGCCCCATAAGGAACCTACCAGGTCTCACAAGGTCCTTACTCCATGTCTCCAATGAATATGCTTAATCACTTTAAGTTGCGGCTCAATGCAACATCTTAAAGCCTAATTTTCAGCTTTTGCCCATCCCTGTCACTACGGGACGTCTTAGCACCTCGCTATAACCCCGAACGAATCATCAAAAGCGACAAACGGATTGGCGTCAATATTGGCTGCGCCCAGACCTTGTTTCTTGGGAGGAGGTGATCGATCATAGGTCGAGATACTCACAGACTTTTTGTTCGCGAGGCTGAATGGGAGCATATTGAGCTGAAGGAGTAGTCGTGTGACCCAGAAACACTCTTGTCATTCCTCGCCTGAGTCCGCAGCCTAAAGCTTAACCTTATGCGCGGTATTCAACATATATAAACCCATGTGAATCCACGGACATGTTCAACAGAGGCACATTCTGCGCTACTCGATTCCGATTTCTTACCAACAAAATGGTCTGCGCCTGTGACCCCGATAAAAGTACACCTAATTGTCAAGTCCCGGCGGGACTCAGCTCCCTCCCCCGGCCAGATTACTGCAATTCCGTTATTCTCCTCCTCCTGCCTTTCGTCCTCGGTCATCTCTCGGCGGTAGTCACACACCTGACCCTCGGTCATCGGAACAGAAGAAATAAGTTGAGGTTCTGGGATAACAACCATCTCAAAGATTCACCGAACTTGGCCATATCATGGATGCCCTATAACTCCTTGGCGACTGCTGTCATGACGGTGGTGCAATGCGTTGTTATGGCCGTGGCTGTCAAGGCTTCCGGGCTGAATATCAGTATCGGAACGCTATTCATATTCTTCTTGACCAAGCCTCGTGTTGGGTGGTGGGTTATCATGCTTTCGGCTTGCTTCTACGAAGCCTTCAACGATACCGCCACCGATGTGCTCCTCCAAGAATGCGTCCTGGGTGTCTTGGCACTTCCTGGCGCGAGTATGTTTTTGGGAGTTAGTGGTTCTGGGGAGATGCCCGGTGGTTGCGCTCCTTATGACAGTTTTGATACTTGGAGGGAGGGCACAAGTATCGATGCAATTCTCTTGCTGTACAGCGGGTCACGCAGCCTTATCGCATGCAGTGCGATCTTTTTGGTTCTTGGAATTTTCATGCTTTGGAGGCGTCGCTTTCTCAAGAGACATCTCGGCCAACTGGCCATGATCCCTTGCCTGGGCGCATCCGTGTCTGCTTGGATTCTCTGGACTGGTAAGGCTACCAACGATGCTCTGGTAATTCATAACTAATGAGATTAATAGGCTTTAACACTACTGTCTTGGATGGAGACTTTTGCATTTCTGGGTTGGCAATAGGGATTTTATCTATTATATCACTCGTTTTCCCGATTTTGAATGGTGTATTGCGTGGCTGGATTGGATATCCTGGGAGAGGAGGCAACTATCCGTATTAAGCTGTCGCGTTTTATCTCGAGATTAGTTTTACGCAATCAATCTTCTTTATTTATTGATTAGATATTACATGATTGGAAGCCTAAATTCTTTTCGCTGAGTGCATTGGTCTTGCTGAACGTTACGTCACAGGACCTGATGAACTTGCCTATGAAAACTTTGCTCAAGCTGCATGTAAGCATAATTTCTAATCTCTTATCTCTGTGCACAACTCAAAGCCTCTCGAGATTCTCATTGGGCGTCGCTCGGACATCTTGTGCAACTCAAGTGAGACATTGCCTCGTGATCGACAGCGCATCAGGATGAAATGAGGGGGTTCAGATCTTCCAGTTTTCACTTCCTTTCCTTCGTTGTATCGCGCTTCTCCATTTCTTCCATCACGCGGCTTGAAGTGCTAGTGTTACAGTTTGACTCCTCGCACAAACCCTCTTGATAGTAGTTTTTTCGCCGTAGCCAACATCGCGGAGTTTTCACCCGACGGCTTATCATCCTTTGTCCCTCGTATCACAAAGACGGCAAAATGTCGCGTGCTTCCTCTAGCACAGCTAGCAATGACGACACGCTCGAGCTTGAAGCCGCTGGCTACGTCCAAGCCATGCCGCGCCGCTTCTCGCTCTGGTCCCTTGGTGCACTGTCATTCACTCTGACCTGTACATGGCTCGGAACGGGCTCTTCAATCGGAATCAGTTTGACCGAGGCGTCTTCAGCTGGAACTCTGTGGTCGTTACCTATTGCTGGCGTGATGACTACCATTGTGTCGCTAGGTATGGCTGAGCTCGCATCAGCTTATCCTGTTGCCGGGGCGCAGTACTATTGGTCTTTTATGGTCGCGCGAGATGACTACAAGCCTTTCGCATCATATCTGTCTGTGCCATACTGTCGTAAGGCAACGTTGAGATACTGACCTGTCTGATAGAAATGGGTGGATGAGTGTTATTGGCTGGTGGCTTGCCTCGAGCTCAGTCTCCAACTTCGTCTCATCCATGATCCTCGATATCGTCGGCGCATGGTATCCAGACTGGGATCAAAAGCGATGGCACCAGTACTTGATATACGTCGCTCTAATCTGGATCGCCACAGCTGCCAATATTTTCACCGCACAGTGGATTCCTCTTTTCAATAAGATGGTCTTCATCCTCTCGGTCCTGACTCTAAGTGCGACGACGATAACACTCTTTGTCGTAACGAAAGACCATGCGTCAGCTGAGTTCATCTTTACAGATAATACCAACCGAACAGGCTGGCCAAGTGATGGGTTTGCATTCATGTTAGCTGTCGGCAATGCGGTTTATGCATTTCTAGGAAGCGATTGTGGAGCTCATCTCTGCGAAGAGATACCCAATCCAGCCAAGAACGTACCAAAGGTCATGATATATCCGTTGCTCATGGGCTTACTAACCGCGTTTCCCTTTGCAGCGTCTCTCATGTACGCGATCTCTGATCTGCCAGCCGTACTCAACACGACGACTGGGTTGCCACTGTTTGAGATTTACTACCAAGGAACTGGATCTCGACCAGCCGCGTCAGTGCTGATGTCGCTTTTCGCGTTCTGCTTCTTCGCCAATCTCGTCGCCAATGGTAAGCTCATTTTCCTCGACAAAGCCTGTGCTGACCTTGTAGCGACAACTTCATCACGGACGCTCTGGGCCGTCTCGCGTGACGGTGCGTTGCCATACTCACAGTTTTGGGGCCGCGTTCATTCGAGGTTCCAAGTTCCTGTCAACGCACTCCTTCTTTCTGCTGTTTTCATTACTGTGAGTATATATCTGCCAACGATATCACTACGGTCTCACTCACCCCTACTTCTAGCTATACGGTCTCATCTTCCTCGGTTCGTCAACCGCATTTTCTGCCATGGTCAGCGCGGCCATTATCTTTCTCCAAACTTCCTGCATCATTCCCCAGGCTGTCCTCCTTTACCGAGGGCGCGATCGTGTCTTGCCAGTTCGATACTTCAGCCTCGGCAAATATGGCGCCGCGATTAACGGCATCTCAGTCGCATGGGTAGTATTTCTCGATATCCTGTACTGTTTCCCCACTACTATGCCCGTTACGCCTGAGAACATGAGCTATGTCTCCGTCGTCTTCACCGGACTGGTAGCGTTTGTCATAGCCCTTTGGTTCACCACTAAAAAGGGCTCTTTCACGGGACCTCAGATCAATCTGGATCTTCTCAATGCCAGACGTATGGCGGCTGTTCAGACTTTGGAGGGCACTTGCCCGACGGCTGAATACCATGCTCTTCGAAGTTCAGAGATCGTGAAGGAGGATTAGGCTACATGGTAGCATTTACTCGTATCGTGGACTTTCATGAACAATGGCTGACGCTGGCGACACACGTGCATCGTCTTATTGGCTTATGGTCCATAAGTGCCGTTATATATCTATGCAATACGAGGTTAAAGGATCATTCTTGATCAACTAGTCTGCGGCTGAATAGAAGCTTACTTTCAATACTACGTAACATACTCAAAACCTCGCACTGCCTTCCCAACCAGGAAATCTCCGGCCCTAGTGGGGTCACAACAGTAGCATTATTTCTTCACACCGCAAACTACACTGCAACTCTCCACATCGTGGAAGAATTCTCCGGGCCCTCAGGTGTCAGCCTTAGGCCTCATAAGGCTCTAATGAAACGACTTTTCGAGTCATTCGGGAAGCGGAAATATTGTCCGATCCACCTGTGCCGCTCCGTGCCTCACGCCAAGACGCTCGGTTATTTCTACAAACGAACCAACCTTACCTTGGCGATTGTCGTTATTGGAGAGAATCTGATTTTCAGGGGACTTTTTGTCGGCGCAGGCGGCAGCAGCCTATTTTGCCCTGCATTAATGCTCCGAGAATAGGGTGGGTATAGCTTTTGAGAGATATTCTTTGCTCGGCGAGGTTAAATCGGAGGATGATACTGATGTTGAAAGTCTATATAAAGCGAGATATTTCCGTGGCCAGTAGACAATTTCTCAAGCTCATTCAGCTATTCAAAGAACAAGCATACAACGAGTTCAATATCTATACTTGACCGACAAAATGAAGTTCACCACCATCGCAACTCTTCTCTCCACCAGCGCAGGTGCCCTCGCCGCCGGTCCCAGCGCTACAGCCAAGAAGGCCACAGCCATTGAGTCCATCACGGGCGACAACGGCGTCACCACCCCCTCCCCATCCAGCCCGGCATGGTCGACAACTGCGACGCCTTCTACTACGTCAAGCCCGACGACAACTGTCTCATGATCTCTGCCCAATTCGGAATCTCCTTTGACCAGTTCAAGGAATGGAACCCCACCGTCGGCAAGGACTGTCTTAGCCTCTGGGCCGATGCCAACGTCTGTGTTCGCACCATTGGCTTTGAGTACCCAGAGACTGCTGCTTGTTACGGCAATGAGGACATTCTCCCATGGGGAAGTAACAAGGTTGCTGCTGCGAAAGCTGCTACTGAGTGGTGCAGCAATGGGGCGAATGGTATTTACAACATTGGTGAGAAGAGGACCAAGTGTGTTGATGCGCCTTCGGGTGACGGCAAGTTTATCTTTGAGATCTACAATGAGTGGGGAACTCGAAAAGCTATTCTTCCCACCGAGTGTCAGAGAAACCTTCTCCTTCCAATCTCCAAGTGCCCTGAGGGAGGTCAGGGACGCATGAAGAGCTGGCACACAGAGTAAGTCTCCCCAATCATACTGCGTACATGGATCAAGCTAACGTTCAATAGGACTTCTCTCGAGAAGGGCAAGTGTTAAAATCTTGGACGGGCATTCTTGTTCGACGATTGCTCTAAAGCACACTATCCCCTCCTTCTTCTCAACCAGGAGCTATTCTGAGCACACCAAGTTATCGAGGCTGTATCCATTAGATCGAGGATTTCCGTCTTCATAGTATATAATAAGACATCTCTCATTACCTGCCAAGCCTAGTACAGCTTCCTCCTCATGTGATATCTTGTGCATAATTGCAGGCTTGCCCACAACTGGAACATTCCACTTTTATCCAATTGGAGCTGAGATCACCAAGTGCAACTGCTGTCTTTCGACAGACAAGATATTTGGAATCAATGAGCGTCTACATGTGACCGATAGGCGGCCTGAGGTCGAATTAACAACAACCCAATAGCCTTAAGCTGAAAAGAATCGTGAGTCTGATAAACTGCTTGAGATAGCCAATGAGATATACGTTTTGTGGATTATTTAGCATAGGGAAGGTCTAGCCGAACGCGGCGCAGATTATCAGTCATGGCCTAACGTCGATATTCCGTCATGAAATGCCAACATGATCTCGATATTGGCTTCGATCTTACCACTTTGAGAAGGTGAATTGCACATTTCCCAAACCGCTATCCTGATATTCGAGCCGTTCCGCATTCTCTACAGTGCTATTACGTGACAATGGCCATTGTGCAAACGCACTACGCTCACGAGAGACTAGTGAATTTCGAAGGATCAGGCTCAATCGTAAATCCGGGGTAAAAATAGATTTTCACGCGCCCTTTATATTTCCTAGTCCTTACCCCAGGCTCCTGATAGGCGCTTTTCGGTGACTATCAGATGTGGCTGTCATCAGACGATCGGCCCCGTCGCTTGGACCTTCAGCGTTGCATCTGAGCTGGTATCAACAAACAGCCAATTGATAAGCCATCTCGGAATGAATCATCCGGAGATTGCATCCAACGCGGAAGCATATAAACCACCCTCTCGGCGCCTTGGCTTCTTTCTTTTGGTTCATGCAAACAGTCATCACAGATTATTGGTGGACCAGGTATTTGACTATGGCCTTGCAAATCGATCGTGAGGCTGTTCCAGGAACCGAACAACTCATTGACGGTATGCAAGCAAGTACATGCACTCCAATCTCCAGAACAGCTGACAGAAGATAAGTGAATCATAAGTTGGAGAACAGTGATCATGTTGGACAATCTGACATTGTACTCATCCCGCAGCCAACGAGCTGCGGGCGCGACCCGCTCGTGAGTCACACTGGAGGCCATTTTCTGTATATCACTGACCATTTTGTAGACATGGTCGAAGCGAAAAAAATACTATCAGCTGCTCCTGGTCGCCGTATATGTCAAAAGGCATGTTCCGGTTCCATTCCCCATACTTAAGAAGAAACCAGCGCATTGCATTTGGTGATACTGGACGATGGTTTGAATTGCAAACTGAACCTGCTTGGAAAAGAATATTCCTGTAAGATGATTGATAAAAGGACTGCTTCAAGTGATGGTTGGTCAAGGGCTATGTCTTGGAAGGTACGCGTTGGATGGGCGCAAAAGAAGGCGGTCAGCCAGTAGCCGCTGTGAAAACAAATGAGTTATGTGCGTGCTGTGTTTGCATTGAGCGTTTTGACTACACGGCCTGACAAGATGTTGCCAACAGTTTTAGCAATGCCAGGTTCTCACGTCCTCGAGAGTACTCGAAAGGTAGTGACAGAGTTTCCGCCAAATCTGATAGATGATCACCCTCAAGGGAGCGTCAAGAGTGCAGGCCTACATCTAAAGAAAATTCTCTTCCATTCTGATCAAGGACCCAATCTTCAATCACAGCAGTACTAGATGGTTTTTTCTTCGCCATCAGACAGTCTCAATCCAGACCGATACCTGTTAACGGCCCATCTTTAATCCTTTGTATAAGCCAGCCATGAAACACAGATCCAAGTTTTGGGCCTACGAATGGCAGGTATTTCCACAGGAGCCTTTTATGAAACATGTTGTTGTTTTCCTTGCCTTCTTGCCCTCGACGACAGTTAATAGTTTGCACCAGCATGGGCACCTTGCAGCAGTGACAGGCCATGTGAAATTTTCTTGGTATGTTGATTCCACATGCGGTGCGAGGAGCTCTGGAAGACTTGGAATGAGGGATTACTACCTTATCAACCTTTAGTTCACGCGGTGAGGGTACGGTGCCGTTCTCGAGAAGGCGCAGCTAACAGGTTGCTCATAAAGCAACTAGCCGATGGATAAGACCAACTATCTAAAGAATAGCCGGTACATGGACGCTGGGCATGAGTCTCATCAAGGTTGTGTAACCAACAGGTGGCGAGGAGCCGTTCATCGAGCATTTGGTACGTGCCTTCCCGCTTATGGCATAATTGGCGAATTTAAGAGAGACTTTATTGATCCCTCAGAAGTCTTGTTCTACCTCAGCCATTGAACATGGCCGAATGTAGAACTGATACCTTTGAACGATGCAGATATGCTTCTCTTGCTTGGAATAAAGGCTTACGTCGGGTAGGAAGAGGGTTACAGATCTATGCAATATCCTCTGGCACATCACTCAGGAACACGTGCATCACTGCAAGTCGTGCCGAGACTCCGAAAACATGGCGTAAGTTGATCTCGGATGCGGCACGAAACCAACAATTGCCTCATTTGGACAAACGGCGGTATATGGCGGCCCGAGACTGGCAAGATGCCACCACCAATCATTCCTGTGAGGCACAAGACTCATCTGGTAGGTGGAAAATTTCCAATTGCCGTAGATTAAATACGGCGATGATTAAAAAAGTCTCGCAATCCATTCAATTTTGAGCATGTTCGGGGCTTGGTGAGCCTTGTACCCCTGCGTCATCCTGTTTCGTCACGGAGGCTTCATATCCGAAACACTGCAAATGACAACAGGACCAAACTATCACGTCACCTCAAAGCGCTCATATAAAAGACGCCTATAATTCACCAATTATGATGTTCACATCTTCTGTCAATACAGGGTCATTCGTTATCTATTGTACTTCATCATGAAGTTGCTCTCTCTTCTCGCCGCTTCGGCAAGCGTTGCACAAGCTGCTCTCAAATGGCAGAACGTCCGTTTTGGCGGTGGAGGCGGCTTTATTCCTGGCATTGAGTTCCATCCTACTACCAAAGGCGTCGCGTATGCGCGAACTGATATCGGTGGACTTTATCGTCTCAATGCGGATGACTCTTGGACGCCGCTGACTGATAGCACTGGTGTTGATGCCACATGGTATGTTGAAACTCGATAGTCGGTGAAACGCACTGACACCTTTGTAGGAGCCGTTGGGGTATTGATGCTCTGGCCCTTGATCCAAGCAACCCTAACAAGGTTCTCACTGCCGCTGGTTTGTACACCAATTCATGGTAAGTCACCTAAAGCAAATTTCCCCACGGAGGTCGGGAGTCTAATGCTGTCATAGGGACCCCAACAAGGGAGCCATCGGTATCAGCAACGATAAAGGCGCCACATGGTCCTTCACCGAACTCCCCTTCAAGGTAGGCGGTAACATGCCCGGCCGCGGCATGGGCGAGCGTCTCGCTGTTGACCCGAAGAACTCCAACATCACTTATTTTGGGGCACGAAGCGGCAACGGCCTTTGGAAGAGTACAGATGGTGGCAAGAGTTTCGCCAAAGTTACCTCTTTCACCAACGTCGGCACCTATGTTGCAGATCCGAGTGATACCTCTGGATATAACAACGACATTCAGGGTTTATCCTTTGTCACATTTGACTCTACTTCATCTCTTGTCAATGGCGCTACGTCCCGCATTTTCGTTGGTGTTGCGGACACAAAGACTGCTTCTGTGTATGTGACTACTGATGCGGGTAAGACGTGGAAGCCGGTCGATGGCCAGCCTGTTAAGTATCTCCCCCACAAAGGTCAGTTCTCACCAAAGGAGAAGGCTCTGTACCTTTCTTACAGCAATGGTGGTGGACCTTATGATGGTACAGCCGGTGCCGTTTACCGCTATGATGTTGCCGCCAACACTTGGAAGGACATCACCCCACCGGGAGATATCTACTTCGGCTTCGGTGGTCTTGCACTCGACCGCCAGAAATCGGGTACTCTTGTCGTTGCCTCACTCAACTCTTGGTACCCCGATGCCCAGTTCTTCCGATCCACTGACTCTGGCAAGACCTGGTCTACACTCTGGAACTACAACGCCCAAGGCAACCTTGACCTTCACTACAGTATTTCTACACCAAAGGCACCCTGGATCTACAAGAACTTCATCTCAGTTGACACCAAGAAGCTGGGTTGGATGGTTGAAGCTCTGGCTATTGATCCCTTTGACAGCAACCACTGGCTGTACGGCACTGGCCTAACTCTCTACGGAGGCCATGATCTTACCAAGTGGGATACCGTCCACAACATCACTATCGAATCTCTCGCCGACGGCATCGAGGAGACGGCCGTTCTTGACGTCAAGTCAGCTCCCGGTGGAAGTGAACTTCTTGCCGCCGTCGGCGATGACAGCGGTTTCACCTTTGCCTCCAAGAGCGTTCTCGGCCAATCGCCGCTCTCAGCCTGGGACAACCCAATGTTTACATCATCTACTAGTGCTGACTATGCTGGAAAGAAAGTTGGCAACGTGGTCCGAGCTGGAAACAGTGACAGCAACCCTCAAGTCGCACTATCATCTGACGGCGGTAAATCGTGGAAACTTCATGGTGCGGCTGAACAAGGTCCCAAGGGAGGTTCCATTTCCTACTCAGCCAACGGAGATACGATCCTTTGGTCTCCCGAGAACAGAGGAGTCTTGAGATCTCAGAACGAAGGCAGCTTCGCTTCTGTCTCAAGTCTTCCGACCGGCGCTCTCGTTGCTAGTGATAAGCAGGATAACGACTACTTCTACGGTGCATCAGGGTCAAAGTTCTATGTCTCTAACGACACTGCTTCGAGTTTCTCCACTGGTGGTTCTCTCGACGGAGCCAGTTCCGTCAAAGACATCGCCGCTCATCCTACCAAGGCTGGTGAGGTCTGGGTCTCTACTGACGCTGGTATCTTCCGCAGCACAGACTACGGCAGCGCCTTCTCCAAGATTGGCGGTCTTAGCAAGACTGAGCAGATTGCTCTCGGTAAGGGCTCTGGAAGCAACTGGAATGTGTACGCCTTCGGAACAGGGTCTGCGGGCCGCAAGTTATATGGCAGCTCTGATCTTGGCAAGACATGGACGGATCTCCAGGGTTCTATGGGCTTTGGCGCAGCGGACAGTGCTAAACTTGCTGGAAGTGGAAACGAGGCGGGATTGGTCTATGTTGGGACCAACGGTCGTGGTGTCTTCTGGGGCCAGGGAACTATTTGAGTATCTAGATTCTGTCTAGGTAGTTTTAGTTATGCTTCCGCATATGGTTGTTGCTTTCTACCATCTGTTTTATACTTCCTTTCCAACACTAGCAAATATGCCTTTGAGGTGAAGTCGTTACAATTGACGCTAAGTTTCGCTGGTCATTCTGAATCTCAGTTGCCTTTGTCTCCCCCCCCCCCCTCCCCCCCCTCCCCCCCCCCCCCCGCTTTTGCTTTTCCTTTTTTTTTTTTTTTTTTGTNNCCTGAGCGCCGATGCCCTACAAATAGGTGTCCCTCGCCTGGGACGCGAAAATGAGCACATCAGGTCCGAAAAGTAGATCCATGTCCTCCAATTGTACGCCCTTTGTTTCTGGGATAAACCTATGAGCAGTAGCGGTCTTCGTCCTAGCTTGTCGACCAGGAATGTAGCATAGAGCATGGTAGCAGCCATCTTCACGATGCCAAAAATGCCAGTGGCGAGCAGACCAACAGAGGTGCCAGTGAAGCCGATAGACTTGAAGATGGTCGGGGAGTAGTAATTGATAGCGTTGATATTTCTGTTGTTAGCTGTGCCTCGTACTATGTCCTTCATGACTCACCCTGTGAAGTTTTGAAAGGATACAAGGCCGCAAGACAAGACTATCCTACCACGAACTCCAGGCTGGAATAACTCAGAGAATATCTGACGCCAGTTCCCTCTCTGTCCTGTTGATGACATCTCATGTTCAATGGCCACCTCGATCATAGACATCTCGCGGTCGATGTAGGCATGATCCTGGGAGAGGTTGCGGAC
This sequence comes from Fusarium sp. Na10, assembly GCA_002234255.1. Taxonomy (NCBI): domain Eukaryota; kingdom Fungi; phylum Ascomycota; class Sordariomycetes; order Hypocreales; family Nectriaceae; genus Fusarium; species Fusarium sp. Na10. Next base: position 4,066 of record NJCS01000456.1, on the reverse strand, counting down.
CCAGCTGAGATTCTTCCTGGCTTCTTGAAGCTTGCCCTTGGAGACCAGCCATCGAGGTGACTCAATCATGGGTATCATGAAGATAACCAACAGGCCAGCTGGCACGAACTGAACAGCGACAGGAACATGCCATTCCATATTCCCTTCTGAGCTGATGTTTTTATTAACACCGTAATTGACCCAGAATCCACAGACCAGTGCAGCTTGAAGCATGGCTTCGAATGTCCCAACAAGTCGTCCGCGGATCAGGGCAGGTGAGCATTCAGAAACATAAATCGGGAGGACCATTGCACTTGACCCGACGCCCCAGCCTGTAAGTGCCCGAGCGACATACAGACATTCGAGTCGGCCGACCATCTGAAGGGCTGCGCGAATGGAGAAGATTATAGCGACAAGAACGAGGGTCGGACGGCGTCGGAAGAGTTCAGCGACAAGGGAATTTGATGCACAGCCAAGGAAAGCACCGCCTTGGAAGGTCGATATGATGCTGGACGACAAAGTTGCTATCGCAGAGTCGCTTGCAGTGACTATACCATAGGTTCGTTGGAAGCGGGGGAGACTGAGAGTACCTTCCATAAAAGGTCGTTCCCGTACATGGCAGCTTGCGATATTAGTAATGGCCATAGAGATGGAGTACAAAATCACAAGCTCATGATGCTGAGATGGCAAGGAGGCAAGGCCGGAATCCATAGATCTCGCGAGGACTGTTTTCACCCTCCAGCGATGAAGCCCTCACTGCCAACGGATTTGCGCATGGTGAAAGATGGATCCGTATCATGGAATATTTTTACACAAGATCACCCAATAAACGGATCGTTCCTTATTCATGCCATGGCTCATATTGGTTAGCTAATGAATTTTGAATAAATACCCGATATTGAATGGGAAAAGCTCCGTGATACCTTCTCATGCATTTATGAAGATCAGGACTCAAAATGGTATAAATCTTTCATTGGATAATGCAAGGCTTACAGTGGCTTGTGAAAAATAAACCATCTTACGGAAAGACACATCTGTTGAAGGTGCCTACTGTGATAATTTGCAAGTATGGCAAAATGATCGATAAACCGCGGGATTGTTGGTCAGAATTCCCAGGTGAGCAAGGGCCACCTCCGGTGAGGCTTGAGACATTTGACCCAGCAGTATTGTAACCATTTGTAAAGACTCCAGACTCCATAGTTCGGATATTAGGCAAGGAATAGTCAATAGCGCATTCATTATGGGTTGATTAACCTTGACACCAAGCGGTTGCTGGAGAGAATGCTATGTTTGCACGGGTTGTAAATAACAACAACCTTTTAATGAGATGCTGTTGATTAACTGTCTTTTACATCCTGCCCAAGACTGTCCAGATTCATGCATACAACGTCTGGAGCACTATCATTATGACTACACCGACTTCCATCTCCCTTTTCCAGATGGAACAACTAAACCATCGCTTCATGCTTTTTGTTATACAATCTTCTTCTGGGCATTATGACAACTACCGTCCCGTTGGAGACGCCACTCTCAAAAGGCCAAAAAAAGCGACTCAGGTCGCAGCGACGAAAGGAAAGGCTGACTCGTCTGATCGACAGCCCGTCAGATCTCAGCGTCGTCCAAATCAACGTGAAGGAGGCGGGAGAAAGAGTCCAGTCGCTCAAAAATTGGATTCACAATTGCGAGCACAGGGCTGACATCATCTGTCTTCAAGATATCCCAGCCAACATCAGAGCCACCCAGTTTCCTGATCACATTCTTGCGTTTGGTCCCAATAACCCTGAACTTCTCCCTCCAAGGGACGAGGAACAAGCGAGGACCAAGAAAAGAAAGTTGATCCACATCACTAGCCAGTATCTTGAAAAGGAGAAGCTACACGCGGTTGCTTACCTGATACACAAGTCCATCCCAATTGCAGATTGGGATGTCGAGTTCCATGACGATGTGAATATTGGTTTGGCCGCCACACTGCTATTGCGGATCAGTGATGATCAAACCATTGCAATTCACAATGTCTACAATCAGCGGAAGCTGGTCAAGATCCCCGATCTCCTCCAGAGGGTCACTGCAACTGGTCAAGACTTTCTTGTGGGCGATTTCAACCTTCACCATCCGTCATGGTGTGGCAACCAAGTAATCACGATCGAGCCCGAAGCCATTCAGCTTGCCGACGGCCTTAAAGAGGCTGGCATGAACCTCTTGACTACCCCTGGTCTTCCCACCTACGCCCGAGGAAAGTTCAAGGCTGGCAAGTTCACCAGCACGATTGACCTTACCTACGCCAGCTTGTCTCTTCTCCCGTTTGTTCGCGAATGGCAGTCGCCAGACGTACCAGGCTTCGGTTCTGACCACCGTGTCATTATGACAACATTCAACCTCGAGGTCAACCGAGTTCCCAGTACCTACTACATCTGGAAGCGCGCGAACCCCGACAAGTTTCGTGCGTGTGTTGGCTAGTCACTGAAACCCATTGGGTTTCCGGCGCTTACAAGCACCGCCATGATCGACAACTACGCCCGTAAGGTCGTCCGAGCATTCGGTCCAGCCATTGAGACGTTAGTACCCCTAGCCTCGCCGCCAGGGTCGAAGCGTCCCAAGTCCAGGCCCAATCTTGTCACTCAGCGAGCCCAGAATCTTGTGAGACTGGCCGAGGAGAGAGAACACAACTCTGGCGTTACCTCAGCGAGTCAGCAGCATTACAAGGTCAAACGCTTTGCGCAAAACGTCATTCGCAAAGAGCGCTCGGCCTCGTTTCACCGCATGCTCTCTCATGACATTGCGAAACGCAGAAGACTCTACTTTTGGGCCAGGAGGGGCGCCAGCTGGAACAAGAAGGCCCTCATGCCCATCCGTCAGCTCACAGCCGACAAGGTTACTCACCATACACCTGATGGCATGGCTCGCTGCTTCCGGCAGGCCATGTGGCCAGATGGGACTAGTGACGAACAGCAGGTCTCTCCCAACCGGCCACCCGGTGACTCTGAGAGAGTTCCCTTGGCTGTTTCCCAGGACTTGGCAAAGTCCGAGGTCAAGAGTCTGATCGCTGGCGCGGCTAGTGGGAAGGCAGCAGGGCCAGACCTACTAGCCTATGAGGGCATGAAGATGGCCCAAGAGGAGCTTTTGCCCTACCTTCACCACCTTTTTGCAGCCTGTCTCAAGCTCGGTCATCATCCCGCTGCCTTCAAGCAGGCTTGCACAGTCATGCTGCGAAAGGCGGGCAAGGATGACTACGAGCAGCCCAAGAGCTGGCGACCGGTCGCCCTGCTTCCTTGTATGGGAAAGCTGCTCGAGAAGATCTTCACTTATCGACTCAAACAGCTTGCTGTCCAGCACAACCTCCTCCCCGACGTTCAGTTTGGCACTCCCGGCAAGTGCACCACCAAGGCACTTCAGTATCTGCTCAACAGCGTCTACCACGCCTGGACCGGCAAGTTTCGGCGACTGGCTACTCTCATGGGACTTGACATCACAGGCGCGTACGATAGAGTCGAGCGGAGCAAGCTCATGAAGATTCTTCAGGACGCTGGCCTACCCGAATGGATGCTCAGCTTCATCTGGTCTTTTCTTACTGATCGCAGCACCGACATGAGAATCCCGGGCTTCACCTCATCAAGCTTCTGGGTCAACATGGGGATTCCTCAGGGCAGCCCTTTGTCTCCTATACTCTTCCTTTTCTTCTCCATGCCCATCGTTGGTGCCGCCTCCGAATACACAAACTCCAGGGTAAAGATCTATCCCTTTGCCTACGTCGACGATACCTACCTACTCGCCGTGTCCAACGACTACGGCGACAACTGTAAGGCGCTCAAGGAATGCCACGACAGGATCATGGAATGGGCGGACTCGGTCGGCGTTTCTTTCTCGCCTCACAAATACCACGTCATGCACTTCTCTCCACCTCACGCCCCAGTTGAGACCCCGAATGTCATGCCCAAGATCCCTGGACTCGAGGGCAAGGAGCCCGAGCGCTTTATCAGAATTCTGGGCGTCGAGGTCGACTACAAGCTCAATTGGGGAAGGCACATTCAAGAGGTAAGATTTACAGATTCCAGGCTCTTCCTGTTACATAACGTATGTGATAAGCATG